>JAUEPT010000254.1:0-41120 GCA_030435635.1 Armillaria borealis | reverse complement strand
TACATTCTTAGATATCTGGATAGCTAAGAGACTACATAATAGTTATAATCTTCAACATACAGACGAGCCAAACAAAAGGATGTACAGAGACTTAAAAATGTACAAAGAAACAAGGATGTACGATGGGACGATACGAGCTACATTTTGAACGAAGACGGACCGTACACACACACAATACGAGGGGATAAAATACGAAAACAACACACTAAACAGTTTAGTGGTGCCGCGTAGGCGCAATAAAAAGGAAAGCAGACAACGATAGCACGATGGGAAGAGATATTTAAACAAGGGGAATGTGGTCGTTCGGCGCATTCGGGTCGTCAGATTGATACACATTCCCGCTGTGCACCCTCTCCCATCTATTATGTGGAAAGAGGAAAGAACGCGCAGCGGGTAGAATAGTGGTAAATGGGGTAGTGATAGGGGAGGCGCTGTTGAATGCTGGACGGTTAAGCTCAGGCCTCAGCAGGCGCGGCTTCCTCCTCTTCCGGCTGCGTCCAGTTTTAGTAAAAGTCAAGTGCTGCAGTAGAAAGTAACACACCTTGTCTTTCTCCTCAGCTTCCACATCGCCATTAGCAGCAGTAGCCGCAGCTTCAGCCTCTGGCTCCTCGGCAATGGTCTCTTCAACGGTGGCTGCGGGGGCGGCAGGCTCTTGGGCGCCAACCTATAAATTAAACAAGCAAAGAAAAAGACCAAAAGGCGAGGATCAGCGCCGTGCTCACGCCAGTCATACCAACGAGTGAAAAGAAGATCGATAGCAACTAAGCAGAGACCATGACAGCCACTACACCGCCAACAAGGGGCTGATAACCGCAGAATAGCGCCAGAGGAGACGAGAGAAGCAATTCAACATGCCTTGGAGGATGGTTTCTTGGATCCAGCCCTGGAAGCAGGCTTCTTGGACGCAGCTCTGGAGGGCGGCTTGGCGGAGGCCCGCGAAGGGGGCTTGGACGCAGGCTTAGCAGCAGCAGCCTTGGATGCAGGCTTCGCTTTGGACGCAGGCTTGGCCTACATAGAGAAATATCAGTGCTTGGTCGACAGCACCAGAGGAAGGATCATACCTGCTTCGCAGGGGGCTCTTTCTCGCTTTCCGCTTCTGCTTCCTCGCCGTTCACCTCTTCAGCGATCTTACGCTTCCGGCCTCTAGGAGCCTTGGGCTTTTCCTCGGCCTCAGCCTTGGTCTCCTTGTCAGCCTTGGCCTCCTTATCTGCTTTTTTGGCCCTGGGTTTCGCTGAGGCCTTCTTCACCGCTAGGGCTGATTTGGGTTGTTCCTTGATACGCGATGAGCGACGAGGCTCGACAGTCTCTTTGGCCGCAGCAGCTTTACGAGGCATTGTCGGAGGTAATAGGAAAAGATGGGGAAGCGAAAAAACGAGGTGATGGGCAAAAGCAAAGACGCGTTCACGGTTCACGTTTGGTTTGTTTACTCCGGAGTTGACAGAAGTTCCCATCACGTGGGGCGCGCACGCACCTGATGCGTTCCTGGGCCTTTGATCAGCTTTGATCTCGAATATCAGCAATTTGCACTTTACCAGGAACAGACATTGATGGAATGTCGGAACTGTACGATTTTTCGAGATGCCTTGGAGTTTTTCAAGTGATTTCCAAGATTTTGAAGAAGTGAACGCGACTTGATTGAAGCAGATCAAGTGTATTTATCTATCGACTTCAAGGCATGTCCGAAAACTTTTACACTACTGGAAATTTGTTAGCATACTATGTTGCCATGGTAAGAGTTGAACGTTGAACGTCAAAATCTGCTCTCGATATGTACTCGGGGCGATCTGAGTGGCATTCTATCCATCGCGATTACACCATGATTGAACAGAACATCGAACGGTATCTCAAGCGACAACGATTCCAGCAAAGATGGAACAAAGATATCGTAGAGAAAGTAACTGTTGGGGTAGAAATGCTCATTTCGACGGAATTCGAATGAAACGCATTCAACACAAAAGAACTCGGAAGCCAAAACTGCTTACCTTCCGGGTTTAGGTACTCCGCAATCCATTTTGAACTCAGCGTTGGCATTCTCAATGTATACCGTTCATTTGCATTAAAGCCCAAGCGCTAAAACATATATATTCGCCCATCACTAATCATTCAGGCTTTTGTAAGCCGTGCGTGTTGCTGGAAGCTATCATGCTCTGTGGTAAATATGGAAGTCGAAAGACACCGATCCGTGCGGGTGAATACAATGGTTATGCGGCGTGTGTCGTACAAGCTTTGAACTAGAGACAAGATAAGGAAACGGCTGTTCTGTTAGAGAGCACTAAGCCCCCGCGCGGCAGAGGTAGTTCTACATACAAGAGTTGTCGTTGGATGAGCGACTGCACGATTTAAACCATAATTGGTGTCGCGTTAATGGTACTGCTATTCAAATATTAGGTTTGGCAGCGACTGATTAAATCAAGGGAAGTCTACCCCGTTCCAGAGAATGCGAATATCCCCAAATACTTCAGATAGCGCGCTGTAGTTGACGAGAATGAAGATTCAAACTGGAACGAGCTTTGATAGGTAATCGTTGATCTCAAACAGATAATTGCTCCATCGTCACTATTATTCGGAAATCGGTCGGATTCCACAAACAGAAAGAAAAACGTTATGCGATTTTTGAGCGTGCAGTTGATACAGGATAATCAGTTAGTCTCTCCAAGGTAATACAATTTCTGCCTTTTTTCCTCTTTCTTCTCGCATAGAACAGACTTAGAGCTTGGAAGCAACCCCTTCTTCGTAGCGCTTTTGGGCTTCCTCAAAGTTGATAACGGACCAGATGGCGTTCAAGTACTGTGGGTATTTTTAGTCAGCCTTTGGGTCATACAAAATACGTGAAACACATACGTCAGCTTTGACGTTGAGGTACTGGAGATAAAATGCGTGCTCCCAAATGTCGACACCAATGATGGGGACATGAGTCAGAAGAGGGTCCTGGTTAGCGGTGGTGACGATCTCAAGACGCTTAGTGGTGGGGTTAAGTCCCTAGAAATTGCGAAGGAATGGCATGAGTGACGCCATTCACACGAAAGCAGTACCAAACATGATTACTCACGAGCCAACCCCAGCCAGATCCCTGGATACCAGCGGTAGTAGTGTTGAATTCCTTCTTGAGGGCGTCAAGGCTGCCAAAGGTCTTCTCGATGGCATCCTTGAGAGATCCAGCAGGCAGGGCTCCACCGTTTCCTTTGCCTTCAGAGTGAGCGGGAGCGAGGTTCTTCCAGAAGAGCGAGTGGTTGATGTGTCCTGATAAGACAATCGGATCAGTCAGCAATCATCGCAGCTCGACGATCCGCGTCGAACGTACCACCACCGTTGAACTTGAGGGCGGCCTGGAGGGCGATGCGCTCCTTGGCAGACGATGCCTTTGCGTAGGCAGCCTCAGCTGCGTTCAGCGCATTGACATAGGTCTGGTGGTGCTTCTTGTGGTGAAGCTCCATGATTTGACGAGAAATGAAGGGCTCGAGAGCATCGTAGCCGTAAGGGAGATCAGGAAGAGTGTTGGCCATGGTGGGATTTCGATATTTGTGGTGGAGATGGAAGTAGGAAAGCAAGAAGGATAAATGTCTCTTTATATGTCTTCCTCGAGATGATCATTATTAATTCTGATGTCAGGTCACGTGCCAGTGCTGTGGCGTCATTCAATCTTCCAACTTCGTCGTTCCGACGCGCCGATTCTCCGAAATGCCATGCTCTCTACCAATGTTCTGTTGACAATTTTGTTTAAAGAAATGTGCGTAAAAGAGATCCTGAGCATACTTGTCGATGAACAATTTTTTTGTAGACTCTTTTCGAACTTCGAAGTTCTCGTGTTCCTAGTAACGGACCAGAGCATGGACTGTATCGCACTCGCTGCATCAAGTCTTATCCCACTTACCACGCTCAATACCTGCTGTGAGTGCTTATTTGCCAGATTGACTGATAATTCATTATTCGTAGATCTATAGTATTGCCCGAAAGGGATCATTTCATTGTCAGAACAAAAAGAGATCGACTACCCCGGATGCCACCGTATATCAATGGCATCTATCTCGGTTGAACACTATTCATGATCCTTTTTGGTCGGCCATTCAACCGATGCTAGTATTGCGCTGCCACATTCAAGTGCCGTAGCACAATGAAGAGTACTTTCTATAAAGGCCCGCGAAATGGCTCACTCATTTCTACAACAGTTCCCCCACACCGCCAGCAGAGATGTCCCTCCCCGCAGACCAAAGGCAAGTCAATGTCCGTCGCGTTGGCATCCGTAAACGAAGCTTATTACCTTTCACAGTACCGCGCAATCTACAACAACTCCTCGTTATGTAGTACTCTACCAGCGTCCAGCATCTCAGTTGAACTTGTGCATCGATCCGAAACTCATCGATCCTGGTTTTCTCTATGGCGAGCGGGAGGAGGAGGAGGAGGAGGAGAAAAAACCTGCACTCTCGCCATCCAGGAAGCGCAAGACTCTAACAAGGAAGAAGGCGGACACCCAAAGCTCCAAGAAGAAGGCCAGGAGCACCCCCGCAAAACCTAGGGCTAGTACCGCAGTCGGTGGTAACGCCAGTCCACAGAAGAAGGGACGCAAGTAAATTCTCGATGGCTGGGTCGCATATCAATCATATCCACATTCCTTTAAAGCTGTATCTATCTCCCCTGCACGTCTTATACGTGCTGGACACGATCTTACGACAATCAATCAACCACTGTTTTTCATCTACGCGTCGGAGCCGGATTAGTCGCCTATCAGGTCGGGACGATCTCCGTATTCGGTTGTTTTAACTTACTCTCTGTCGTTCTGTTAAACTATCAGTGAGTTAAGCCAATTCTTCTTTAGTCATGCTTTCGGTTTACTTTCGGCAGGTTTCTGATAGTCGTTTCCTTGCCCTCTGGGGAGATTGCATTCGTAATACATCTCTCCTTGAAAATCCAGAGTTCGGCTAACTGGAATTATTGCGTAGACCAAAAGCCCCAAGTCCCGGCATACTGGACTCTGTTCAGAAACAGTCCTTCCTTCAAAAATCGTGCAATACACTCTCCCGACTCTCTGAGCCTAGATATCGATTCTCTAAGCGTCTTGGAACGAAGGAAGGAAGGTTTATTGGGGATTTCACCCGGCAGCCAACAGATAGGTACCGTTGAAAATGGCTGAGGATGGCTTTTGGGCTGATGCAAAGGACCTCGTATGTCGCATTGAATTGTAAGTTTGAAGCTTTATTTATTGGCAGAGTCATTCGTAGGGCGACAACGGGTCGTGGAAAACCTTTCGAACTTCTCAATTGCATAGACGAGTGCTTTACACAAATCTCCGAGTCGGGCGACGCCCGTTCTCGACATCAGGATTGGTGGATTGGCAGAGCAGCACACAAACCTTGTGAGAGGATTGTTTAATCTCTGTGTCAAATGTAATTGGCGGCACACCATTGGTGTACGCAAAGTCTTCTTCCCTTTCTATACATTGGCACTAATTTTCGAAAGCATAATATGCAGATATATATTTCATAGGATGTCAGCTGAAGGACAGGCTTGGACAGCCGTATCCTGGACGATTTATGCGGTGGGGATACTTGGCGTCATTCTTATTCTGTTTTCCCTGATTTTTTTCTGCTCAGGCATCGTCCCCGAAAAAAGCTAACGACGATGGTGCTAACAACGACTGTCCCATCACGGTACTTAGTAGAGGGTAACGGAGCTGAATCATCCAAGGTTCGTTGACTGGCTCCTATATTCATTCTACCCTCATAGCTTGAAACCGCCCCGCCGTGCCCCACATTGCGGTCAAAGTTTGTGGCCTGTGTCTTCAATTGCTTCCGTGGCTCACTAGCTCTAACCCAGACTGCGAGACAGATTCGCAATAGCTCTTGATTGGCGTGGTTACTCGAGGTAAGTACATATTTCCTTGATGCCTTCTATGCTCGCTCACCACAGGGATTGAGTACAGCGAGTCATACGTTTTTGGTCAGAATATTAGAGAGTTATTTGTATTAAATGCGTCGAAGAGGGATGCGCGCACATGTCTGTGAGAAGAGTGATGCAAGTTCCCGGAACTTGTGTCTCCCTACTATGATCACCACACGTCCCAATGAAGGCATGCCCTCCAGTCCTCACTCGTCGTCTCGGTAACGGCCTACCCGCATTGAGCTCGACGGTGCTCAATTTTCCTTTTGGAACTGTGGTGATTTTTCCGTTTTTGACTCAAAGGAAAAGAGGCCGGACGCGTCGCCAGTGGAATATGAAGAGGGACGAGCACGAGTGCTGGACTGGGGTGAGGCAACAGAGGGATGAAATTGTTAGGAGGGCAACGTTGCCAGATGCAGGGTCAAAGAGATGATGACTCGTTGGCTGCACTGTGAAGGGCCGCCATGGGGCGTAATGCCTTGAGGAATGGTTGTTGAGCTCGGATGTGGGTTGGGCACGGCCCGATGACACCTAAACCCAGATTTCTTTCAGTTGTAATTTCTTTTATCTACAACACTGCTTTCACGAGCTCGAGTGTGTTTTCCATTCTGACTATTGATGCGGACATGCACAGAACATGTTTTATTAGATTAATTACCCCCACTATCACAGAATTCTATGACTCTACAGCAATGACAACGCTCCTTCTCCCTGTCTGATTTCCAGACCTGGTTGCGGCAGCAGGAAATCAAGACCGTGATGACTTCTCCCCACCGGTAGTCAAATCAGACAAGTACATTGTGAGATATTGATGCCAGACCGAAATACCCTAGCGTAAATGGGCTGTCTATCACGATCACCGACACCTTTTCGAATCTCTGATCTGGCAGTCGTCTCCCTACGGCCCACTGGTAGGGCCAGTGGTACATATCACCAAGCAGTATGTACGTATCACCAAGCAGTGTGTACGTATCTTCAGGTATCGGAAATTGGTGGGTGACGTGGATTTTCAATGAGTGCGTGATCCCGTCTACGGCTTTGACAACCAACTCCCCGCATCGATGATGCCCTTCTGCCGATCCCGCGTCGAATCCCTGCACATGCCCCTTTTCAATACAATACCCGTCAAACCAGTCCTCATCCGTCTCGTCATGATGATGAATATCCGTGTGAAGATGGTCAACATCCTTTGGCAGAGGCTGTTTCATGACCTGGTCCCATGTTGGTCTCCATTTCTTGCATCCGAGTCCAACTCCAGGATATACTAAGAGGAAGTGCGCGCGCATCCCAGGGTCCATTGCATTCACCAGTGCCGTCCACACATCCTCGAGAGTCTCGCTCTCATCGTAGGCAGGTATTGTACGGGGCTGCAGAGGGAATGCAAGTCCAGCCACTCTGTCGACCGGATTGGTCGACACGCGCTTCTGCATGTCCACTAGTGCAGCAAATATCTTAGCTGGATCCCTCTTCACCGAATGCAGCTCCTTGTGAAACCTGGTCAGGAGCGCAGTCTCATAGTTCCCGCCGTCTATCCGCTGCGCGTGCATCGGTCCATCTGGCGTATCACCGGCAATGATGCGCCTGTATCCGATCTCCTGGAGTGTCCATGCACGTCGAAACCAGTTCCGATCGCTGTCCAAGTCGCCGTCCTTCAACCTCAACGGCCGCCCCAGCCCACTCAGGTAGATCACCACCTTTTTATGCTCATACACACTGCCTCGCTTATACACACCTCCAATTGTAGGCACGTCGAGCCTCCACTCCTCCGCGCGCAGATCCTCCCTCGGCCCCCCTTCCTCTTTCTGTCTTAAACAGAGCACATCCACCCACGCGTACTCTGCTCCCACATTCAGCATCTCGATCCGGATGAGGTTGAGATCCGCGTCTTTTGGTATAGGCACAGGCCACTCCTTCCCGTTGATAGGGGTCAGCACATCCTCACGATCCTTCTCATCAACCCACGCGTGCGAAATCGGTGTCGGGCTTTTGTCAGTAATCCACGATGGCACCACGCGATTGCTGCACAGGTCCCATACACGTCGAGGTGTCAAATCTGGGTCGACAATCCGGTTTCCTTCCAGTGCTTTTTGTCGGCGTTCCCCGTCTTTCCCTTCACGTCTGCGTAGTTCGTCTTGGATGTTGCTAGAGTTCTTTGTATTCCATACTGGGCGAAGGAAAGCATAAGCTGTGCCAAAGTCGTAGTTCCTTTCAATGAAGTCTTCGAGAATGGTGCGAAGCTTGCGTGACGTTTTGAACGTTCCGAGGGTGGCGCTCAGTCTATTGAAGACCCCCCGAACACCAAGCGTAGCGCAGGGAGTGTCTGCGAGGGAGCATGGTATGACAGGACTTCGACCGGTGTACGACCGCTGCTTTGGAACCTTGATAGACAATTCCGTTTGGCCGGTCTCGGTGAACGCGGAAAGGGTGACTTTGGGGAGAGGGATGCCCTGGAAATACTTTTAAATTTCTTCTCTGTCTGTTTTATCGACTGACATACCTGCTGATGTCTATAACGACGATGACGATCCTCCAGGTCATTGTTGCTCCTGTCAACGTCCACATGTTCTATTTTTTTTTAAAACCCCACGATTATGTGAGTATTCTGGTTCGAAACAGCGGAGCTGAATCCTTTCGTCTCTGTGGAGTTGTAAATATGGAGCGCAAATGTTTCCAAATCGGCCTGATGCGTTGAATCAAAAGCGAACTTCCTGTAATTCTTGGGAGCGCTGTCTAAGTAAGCACTTAAACCACCGTAGATTAACCGTACCCACCATTTCCCGTGTCCTTTCGAGGATGAGCGTTCGAAGGAGTACTGCTCGAGTCGACGTGGGGAGCTGTCAGAAGGTTAAGTACGAAATCCTGGGAGCTGTGCAAACAGCATGGTCTGGTCTGTGATGGATGGACACGGTGCACACGTGGAGATTATATTGAACTCTTCCTGTCGTTCGACAAGGCGGACAATAATTCGACGATGAGTCACGTTCCTGTCATATAGTTGAGTTTGCCGAAAGAAAGGTCATTCATTCCCTTGAACTCACATCATCGCCTTTCACTCCCAGTGTGAGTATCTATCGTCGCTCCTTTAAAAGCACCGGTCGCTCTTCACGTACACAACGAGCACATTACTCAAGATCCACTCCTCGTCCCTGCATGTAGCAAAGGGCCATCCTTTGACACGATCAGAAGCTGCATCTCGCTCGTTGGAGCTGCCATTCTCTTGGCGTAATCCTAGTCCTATCTATTGAGGCTGAAGCTGGGGCATTGAAGGGATGGGAGCAGGATGCTGGCGGATCTACGTAAAAGCGTGTTAGCCACTGCAGACAAGGAAATTGAGCACCGATAGCTCACGTATCCGCCAAGAAGTTGTTCGTCACGTCGCTGAGACGATTGAGCGTGCCTTCTGCAAGTTGCCCGGAATTTCTATTCGATGCTTTTCGTTTGGTCACTTGTCACGGTCTCGCATGTGAGTGCTGGAGAAAGTGGGCGCCGTCTATGCGAAGCTGCCGAAGACGATGAGAGTAAGAGTCGGAGAAATGTAGGAGTAGGCCCGATCAACTCCGCCACGTCGCAAAATGATATGAAGCAGCATTAACTGCAGGACAGAAAAGGATGGAGCAACGCTATACACCTTGCGGTCAAGCCTGCGAGTGCCATCAGTGTTCTTCGCGCAGTGTAATTAGCAAAAGATGTCCATGCACAAACTTTATGACATACCTCGAACCCAATCAAGAGATCCCAGCCCACTTGGGAGAATGGCCGAACGACTTTATGTAGAGATGGTGGATGGAGATTGACGAGATTCAGGGTGTAGTCGATGTTGATCCTCCCCGTATCGCACGGGAACCAAGCTTCTGCACGACGACGCTATCTTGATTGTTCCACGGGTCCTGGTTGCCGGAACACGATACTTTGTAGAGGTTCAAAGTAGGTCCTGCCGAAGGATATCACGAATCTGGCGTAGTAAAGTCAACCACCAAAGACAAGGGCTCCTCAAAAAAGACGTACCTCTCTTCGTCCTCCGTGCTAGCTCGACGACATCGGTCCCAGCCACCGAAAACCATCATAGTAGCGTATGTCAATATCCCCCAGTTCCCTCTATCCCTCGTTGCGCCTGCAGGAAATTGAGAGCCGCGTTGATTGATGTGTCCAGGCCATGGAGCATTTGAAGGGGCACTGGACGAGCATTGACCATACTCTTTCCTCCAACCAGTTGCTCCAACCCTTCATTAGTGGTCGTCCCACATTCCGAGCGTGCTACATCGCCTTGGCTCAAAACTGGTATGATATGCTGATATCGCTGTGGAACGTGATACGCGGCATTGGTAAAGGGAAAGCGTGGCATCTATTGAACGTATTGGGGAGAGGTGAAAGTGGGCATTGAAAAGCCGGCAATCGAAGAGTAAGCTAAAAAGGAATTCGCCGACTTGCTGGTCCACTTTCCTTCTAACCATTTCCTCCAAAGTCTGACCCCGCTATTTCTCACCTTGATCACATCTATGCACTCGCTTCCTGTATCTTATGCTCTCGATTCTTATTTGTTCAGCTAAAATCGTGTAGTTACGTGTTTCTTCTCCTCAATCGACGTTCAACACCTCTAACTAATGCATAGGAACTTGAACGACGTGTTTCCCTTCAATCAAAGTGTTGCGACTGATATCCCGCCGTGCAAGATCATCATGCTGCGCGCCATCCCTGAGTTTAATAGACAAGAGCCCGAACATAGGCAAGTTAGGACCTCAATTATTATAATAATTTGCGACACATTCACGCTTGTAAGTTTAACCTTTCCACCTGACTTTTCTGCAGCTAACATTCTCTTACCTAGTTCGTCCACCCACTCACTGTCTGACTCATACCTCACGACTCGACACGAAAACGGGCTAGTCATGGATCGAGTTTTGTCTCGAGACGACGTATTGTTTTCCGGTGAGCAAGGTGACGCGTAGTGGGCATTTACCATGAAAGGAGGGAGCATCTCCATGCTGTGAGGATGCTTAAGATGTCGATGAAGGTGCACACGCTCGCATGGTTCGTGTTTTCATTCAGCGAGGTACGTCTACATCCATGCACTTTGTTTCTTTGAGACTAATGTCATCTCATGTAGCTTGTCCGCCCACTAATAAGACCGATTTTTAGCCCAAGACGACGTATCGCATTTTGGGGAGCGGGGGTATGATGTTGAGGAAGGGGAAGATGGTAGCACTTGAGTCGATAGGGGGATCGGCTGCAGACGTGTCCCCAACGAAGGTGAGTTTTCATTTCGTGCATGCTTCTTCCGTGGCTAATGTTCTCGCAATTAGGTTGACCGTCTTGATCCCTCCTCCCTGATCCATCTCTCTCCCTCCCTCTGGGAACAGCTCTCCCTTTGCTGATGCTATTCCTACAAATGTTTTCGCTAGCTGTGGGGTCGATTTTTGCCCCAAGACGATGTATCGCGTTCCGGCGAGCGGGCTCCTTGGAGAATAGGGGACGAACACAATCGGCCACAGACGCGTGAAGGGGACTCGGACCCCTATCTCATCCTCTCCGCGCAGACGCACGTTTGGGGAGTGGTGGAGGGAGCGAGTTCTATGCTGAGGCCATGGATCGTTGTCCGGGGGGCACGGCTCCGCATACATTCCGTGGGCGACATCGAAGTCCCCCTCCTGCCCGGCCCTTCACTGGAGACTTCAAGCCAAGCTTCAAGTGTGCTGCCAATGACGTTGCGCAGATGGAGCATATCCAAGGAGAGGATGGATTGGAGAGGGAGGGAGTTTGGGAATGCGACGGCTTGCGCGCGCCTTTTCTTGTGAGTGCTCCCCCATTGTGATCGATTGCACGCTAACTGTCTTTCAGGATTTCATTTCTCTTGCAATCCAACTGCAGCAGTCAACTACACTACGCCGCTATTCACCCCCGTTTAACCCGTTACGTCTGATTAAATAGACGCCGTTTGAGGAGGACTCGGGGTTGGATAACCGTTAACGGCGTGGTGTGGTTGACTCGATGCGGCGTTTCTGGAAGTTGACGAGGTGAGCTGACTTTCCTTTCATTGAATCCAATGCTAATTTGCCTCTATTGCAGCGCATCGTCGTCTCTCAAAAGGTAGGTGCTTGGCTCGGGTTGGACTGATGATACGCAGGCGCATGAGTCCTTCGGGGCTCGTGCTATTTTTTTTGGGTGAGCCGGACCCACAACGGCCAGCGTCGGTCTCCCGTTGAAACGACTTGAACGGGAGACTACACTGGTCGTTTGCATGAACGGGAGGATACCCTCTCCAATTTGTGCATTTGATGAATACCTTCGGGACGGGGAGATTACAATCCTACGAGCTCTGATTCTTGTGAACTTGGGGGTTTTTCCCCGTGGGTTTTTCGTATTGGGCAAATCTTTGGTGTATTTTCCTGCGCCTCGACCCTCCTCTCGTCGTTACATCGTATACAGTAGCAGTATCAATAAACCATCAATGTTTGGCTGGACAAAATCTTGTGTTAGCTTGGTCTCGGGTATCATATATCGAAGGGCTTACCTTGAAAGAACACGATCCCCACCGATGGTTCTTCGCGGTGCATCCCCACAGCGCATCCATCCTCATCGTTCCACTAAACAGTACACGCCAGAAAGAGTTGAGGGATCGATACGCGCCTGAAACGGCCGTAGCTTCAGAAATCGATGCTAGATTGGGGACTTTTATTAGTGTATTCTCGGATGCTGTCAGTAGAAGATCTTACCTCGAGAGCCAGACACCTCAAATCCTGCCATCGACTCCGTCAGTTAGAGAATGGAAACCGGGAGGTACTATGTACCCCGTGGTGAGCTACTAATGTAGACGGGGACAGGCGGTCGCGCGGTTCATGGAAGTCATGCAAACCCTAAGTAAAGATATGAGAGCGGCACGTTGTAGAATGTTCATGTCCTTACCTCAAGTGTTAGCCGTCTCTTCAAGACTGTCAAGTATTTGTTAGTAAACCATTAGAGGATGGATACAGGAATCCTTACCTCCACTAAACTTCCCTGCACGACTGTATCCACCGCCGTCGCCGTGCATGAGGTCTTAAGGGCCGGTAGATGTGTTGAGGGTCACAAACTGGGAAGGGGGGAATCCGTCGTCGTCGAGCTTGAGGACCGGTAGATCTATTGAGAGCTGCAGACTGGGGGGGGGGATCGAGGTCGTCGTTGAATAGGCTGCTTGACGTCCTCGTTCAGAAAATGGCCGCGTCTTCTAATCTTGCGAGAATGGGGTGGCTACAAAAGGAGAAAAAGGGTTAGATTGCGAGAGAAATATAGGTCATAAACTACAAACCTTGCGCGAAAACTAAACTATCCATAGGCGTGTAGACTACGGCCATTAGAATAGACCTAGGAGAACAAAAATAAGGAAAGATTAAAACTGAGTAATAAGTTGATAGCTCACCAGAGTAGATGCAAACGTGAGCTGGTGAAGAAAGGGTAAGAGTTCGAGGAAATAAAAGTGGTACCAAATCCTTACCTTTCTGAACAAAGTCCACCTCTGCTACTGGGTAGTATTGAAGTATCAACGATGACCTGCAGAGCATTAGGCCCAAGAAAGACGCGAAGAGATAACAGAACAAAAGCTCACTCTTCGTTGGTCGCCATCGTCGTCGTCGTTGTGGTTAAAAGCAAAAGCTTCGATCGATCAACAAATCCGAATAGGAAACTGGTACCGGTCATGAGACCTCCCGTCCCAACGACCGCCACCTCACCGCAGCTGAACAACTTGGCAATTTATCATTCTGTCAGTTTTAATGCCGCGGTATTACTCTAATCCAGCCGAGTGTGGACTGCAAGACAGATTTGCAATAGCTCTAGATTGGCGTAGTTACTCGAGGTATGTACACACACAGCGCGATGGTGACTATTTTGGGGGGGTCAAAATAGAATCAAAATCCGAAAGGAAAATAATAAAATTTGCTGGCCCTTTTTGCGGGGTCAAAATGTAAGAATTTAGTTTGTCAAAATGTGGTCGAAATGCTAAATTTTGCCATTGCGTCAAAATTTCTAAACTCGGGGTAGCAAAATCGGATATTTTGGCTATATTTAGCTATATCATAATGATAAATTCTGCTCGCTGGCAAAACTCAAAATCTTGCGAAACATTTCTGTAGTTCTAATTACCATATTTAGACAAAAGATCAAAATGATGTATTTAGCCGCTGGGAAAATGTGGCCAAAATGGGAGCGCGCGCTTAAGCGACGTGCTCAAGCGCATGCTCCAGCGAGTTGCTCCTGGTCGCTGCAGCGCTCTACTCTGGGACTTCGGTACATTTAAGATTTGGGACCGTTATATTTAACATGGTTATCGAAGAGCAGGTGTCCGATGTGCCTGTACACAAATCCGAGGATGTAGTGTTCCAGCACCTGAGCACTTGAGCACTTAACCATCATTTTTTGCTGTAAATATCAAGCCGATCCCACGACGAGGGGCTTTCAGCTCGGGTGTTATGGAGTCTGGTTTAGTTAATTGAGGCATTGATTCACAGATGGATTTGCTGCCAGCCTGCAGCGATGCCAATCAAGTTATCAGGACCATTCAATTAGCACTATCTGGGTATACAAGGTTGTCAAAACGGTGCCAACAACATCTATGGCCTAAAATCGGACTCGGTTAGTTTGAACGGCTAATTGGAAGGACGTTGCCATACTCGCATTAACAAAAGACAACCACACCGTGATCAAAGTGGATATAACTTCTACAAAAAGAAAGCCGATGTTGGTGCAGAAACGTTGTGCTGGAACTATATTTATCAAGATGTGATACCGTCTTGTGGATTCGTTGGAGTAGATACAGTCGAAAACAACATCAGGTGCCTCGGCTACTAGTTGAAGTGTTGGTACTCGAAATTTGTGACAAACAACTACGCACCTTAGACCACCCCAGAACTTGAAGTATCTATAGACGAAATCGTCGCCTCATTGTTGAGATCATCCACTGGTCGAATGGTGTGCTCCATTTGCTGTGCTTCCCAGGAAGCCGTTCTGGGCGTACCCGCCAACGGAGACTCCGTTAATGAACCTTTTCGGGAGTGGAAGAAGACATCAGCGCAATGCCATGAATCTGGCCACTACTCACAACTGGTGTCGTCGACGTCGCCTAGGAGTAAGGAATATGTGAGTGTTACATCAAGAGTCTTGATATCACACACCTTCGGCCTGGATGGTGACTCTAAGAATACGAAGTAACTTGTTGAGGACTTTGCTAAGGACATTGTCAACCCTATGCATTGATCACAGATAATGTCACGCTCACCGCAGGTAGTGTAGAATAGCACCGACTTTGCAGTTTTTCATTTGCTTCATTGTATTTCTGTGCTGTTAAAATCTTACTGTGAGCACCACGAAATCACAAAAACATTACTCACGGTTTTAACGGGGTTGACGCAATGGAGGGCAATGGTGGACAGAGATGAAGCCAATAGACCATGGGAACTGGTTTAGTTGTTCATTATTTACACCCTCACTGCTGTTTCTGGCATTTTGGAAGGCTCTCCCCATTCTATCACAGCATTCGCTACACGGTGACACATCTTTGTCTGCTATGAGCTCCCCCGCCTTCCTATGCTAGAATGCGGACGCATTGGTCTACCTCCAAATGCGCCGAGCAGATGCGCCAGCCTCAGAAGGACAATGTTTCCTCACCACCAGATGCGGGCCCACCACACCTTTGAATCACAGCGTCGCCTCTGACGACGATGAGCAGCTGAGCCTCTCTGATGATGACAACTCCGAGGATGACATTTTACCTGTACACGGAGCATTGCAGCCTGCCCAAGAGTCTCAGAAGGCAGCATTGAGGGACAAGGGCAATGCCAAGGCCAAGAGTACCCCATACGTGCATGGGAGTGCAAGCCACTCAGTAATCGAGTTGCAGACACAAGATGGCCAGGACCACAAATTTGACGAAACTGATGCCTACCTCAAGGATGTCCTTCAGCATTGGATCTTCATCCGAGTTCGAGACGTTTCTGGTCAATATCCTATGTCTTCCTACCAGCTGGCGTGTCTCTCTTAAGTCTGATATTGCTGCTGTCCAGAAAGACAAAGGGTTCCGAAACTTATTTCTGGCTTGCCTGCGGCTATGTGACGTGGTTGGAATGGGTACGAAAAAGAAAGGGAGCTGTATCGTGGACCTATGCAATCATGTCAATTGATGTGTTGCAAGGCCGGCCGACTTCGAAGGTACCGGAAGGCGACCTCATTCGATTTGACCATATTGATCTGTATGTGGTCCGAGGGTCAACGGAGATGGTTAAGCCTGACATCGTGGGCATGCTGCGTATGCTATTCAGCACACCCGGGGGCATTGCTGCTCAGGAATTTATCAACACCATTGGCTACAAGTCTAACACCTCCGTCGATGAACCTAACCCCAACAGCGACAAGTCTGAAGAGTCAAAGAGCAAACGCAAGCATGCCAATTACATTCCTGAGTGGCCTCATGTGCTGGGAGTGAAAGAGATGAAAGGCACTGATGATACGATCGACGAGGGTTATGATGCTATCAGACTAAAGACTAAAGGCAAGATTTTCTTTGCTGAAGCCAATGCGTTTTGTACTGATTCTTTGTGTCAGATGGCAAGGATCTGTTGACGACGAGACCACAGAAGAATCGCACGTACTTGAAAGACAAGGCCAACATTGTGGATTTGTCCTGTCTGAAGCCTGCACCGAAAGCTGAGACTTCCGAGGGCAAAAGCGCAAAGCAGAGCTGGGAAACGAGGTATGGGATCCTCTCCTTGTTCTTGACACACACACTGGCACTATACCTATGTTCAGCAATCTTTGTTGAAAATGTCCTGATTATTGAAAACAGTATCATCGAAGGGTAAAGTGGGCAGTGGACAGCAGAAAGTGCTCGATGAAGAAGGATTCGTGCCGGGAACGGACAGAGCTGAGAAAGCTCGGGTTCAGTGCTCTGCACATACTGTCGAACGCTGGACTGAGATCGCATGTGCTCATGACTCTGATTGACTGGGACCGCATCCAGCTCTCCTACTACAATCGATCTGCACCATCGATCTTGGAAACAAAGACGATGAGATCCTGTTCATCGCTAGGATGTCATCGTCTTACACTGAAACAGCCGGTATTCTCCACCATATTATCAAAGACCCATACATCACCGATTTCAATTGTTTCAACACTGTTCCAAAGGACGTGAAGACTCTGTTCTCTGTTCTCTGGATGACACTCCAGAAGGACAACAAAGATATCAAAGTGAAATTGGGCACCACTGTCTATCGTCAGCGAGGTCTGTTTGGATGAGATACATGTGTCATCCATGCAACCTGTACTGAGTGGAAAGGCATGAAACTGGTTGTTAAAATCAGTTGGCCGAGTGCGTCGCTCAAGTCGGAAAAGACATTGCTTGACATCGCCATCGCCAAAGTGGATAGGATGGCTGACCCGCCCATTCTGAGAGGCTTGATGTGGGCAGCACAAAAAACGAGCTGGACAAGACAATTTTGGGCAGAGGTAAGGGATACGTGTCGACAAATTCAGGCCCAAAGTGGCTGTGGAACCTATTTGTGGGGCCCCACTCGCTTTTCTCCTTGATGACCTCTCTTTTCCGCGCGTACAAGTCTGTCCCTCTCCATCTCTCTACAACTATCCACTAAGCCAATGACAGCATGCTCCTCATCCGCCGGCCAATGCTTGCCCAGTGCAGCATCGTAGCCCTCCTCTTCAGCACTCAAGAAGTGAGGATCAAGACGACATGACGTATGTAGCCCTTCCCTCCAGCCCTTCCCCGCCTCCTAACAAACACACAGTTCACTCGCACCGTCTAGCTTGCATTCTATGGCGCGACCTTTGGCACTGCTTGTCGTTACACAACATGTCCTTGGAGGGTGCATCTCTCATTACCTAGCAGCGCATATAGCCTTTTTACCTGGAACTTTGTGCTTGAGGTGGTCATGAAGGGCTCAGAGAACCATGAGCAGAGCGTTGAATGACGGTTAGGTTTCCTTTCTTTGAATTCTTCCGTGTTTCTC
Organism: Armillaria borealis; assembly: GCA_030435635.1. Lineage (NCBI taxonomy): Eukaryota > Fungi > Basidiomycota > Agaricomycetes > Agaricales > Physalacriaceae > Armillaria > Armillaria borealis. The sequence continues at coordinate 23,256 of JAUEPT010000254.1, read as the reverse complement.
AAATTTCTCGTTTGGATAGTTGCAATTGATTGTATGTTGATTTCAACGTTCAAACCCACGGTCCAGTCAGATACGAGTACACGCAGGACTGTTTGCGTTAGGTCGATGTTTCAAGCTTGCATCCAAGGCCGCACAGAAGATTCCCTAATGGAGGTCAGAAAGATGCTAGTGATGGTCTAGAGACACTTTTGGTGTGCCTGTCATTTGACGTCAGGCGTCTCACGGGAACGATAGGATTTGCATACTTGACAGAAGCACTGCCATTACCGCCAAATATGACGAGCACTGGCCTTTCCATCTTTCCCCCGTGGTACCAGTCTGTCTACGCAAAGACTGAGCAATCTGATTGTACAACCCAGGCCATCCAAGATATCCCTACAATTCTATCTGCCATCAAAGTCTGCTGAGGAGATGGGATATAGGAATCACATGGAAACAGTGTTATATCTCAATCTATCGAGGAGTAAGAAGGGTATGTTCCTTGGACAATGCTCATTGAATTTTGCTGACAGTGACACGTCTATTTCTAGTTGATGACGCCCTGGAAACGTCAAGGAGTGGCACATAAAACACTGCGATTAGGGCTGAAATGCATCACTGGCCCGTCCTTTCATCAAGGATGAGGCCGATTCCTACAATTCGCGGTTCAATGTTCGACAGTGTCGAGGATCACACGCTATGGAGTGTTCTAATGATCAAGCAGTTTTATAGATGTACTCCCTCTGATTCGGGAGTTCTTGTACTGACTGGTATGTAAACCAGTGGTCCGTCGTACAGAGTAGAATGGAGGCTAAACTTGTTCAAGGTGGTGGTGAGGGAAAGAGAGAGGTAGAAAATCGCAAGGTAAGACGGTGAAATCTGATTATATGCGGTGGGAAAAATGCCACAATCAAGAGCAGATCATGACATTGGCGTCCATGATCTTGTCGTACGTCTGCAAGTTGATGTGCAGCAACACATTTTCGAGTGAAGATGGTCGGAGATTGCATGCCGGTGGATATCTGCCCCATTGTCGATTGGGAACCTCATGGCACCATGCTAGAATGCGATCATGCGAAGCCAATCCATTATGTGACCATGGTTCAACGGTAGCAGAGGTGGAAATTTTTGAGGATATCTGCGAGACTTCACAACTCTAGTGGTTGCGAGGTGTTCGTTCCGGCCATACGACCTTCACAACCCATGTCTGGACGGAATACAATTTGAACACCATGTTGTCTGGCCAAGGGTATCGAACTGGGACCAAAATGGATACATCCGAGGCTCAAATGATGTTGAAACTGTGGTCCGGGATGCTTCAGCTAGCTCCCTCTCTTCTTGTTGCTCTCTCTCCCTCTGTTGCATGTTCTTCCGCCTCTCTTCCTTCTCCCTCCTCCTTTCCACTTCTACCGTTTCCATGTCCTTGACTTTCTTCTCTACCACCTCTAATCGCACCTTGAGCCCTTCAATGAGCCGTTTTGTCGATTCAAGGTCTTTCTCAAGTTCCTCTACCCGAGTCCCTCATTGGTGCCAGCAGTGGGTGTAGATTCCTCTGTAAAATTCTACACCAACATCTGTCTTCCTCTCGGTGACAGAACCTGGGGCGAATAGGTCTTCTACCACTGTTCCCGAGACACAGGAAGAACCCATTTCACTGTAATGTGTTGTACGCCATCATTGTCCTCGGCTTTGGCCTCCCATGCATGCATACTTGTAGTTCCTCCACGCTTCGTGAAACAAGAACTACCGCCTTATTCTGTGAACAGCAACACCAATGACAGGTGAGGAATAGCGAGAAGTTCTTCGATGGATGGTTCCCTCTCAGGAGGAGGGATAGAAAGGGAAGAGTCCGAAGGTGCCACAGGCAGTGGACATGGTTTAAGGGTTGCATGAGCGCTGTCTGCGATTTCATAGATAACTACTCCTGCTGCTGGTGCTCGCATTGCTACCGTCACGCTCACGACGAGGATGACCATCGGATAAACCCTCATCGACACTGTTACCACATCTCATATTGGGCAGTATATATGGGATAACTGTGGACCACTTCACTCAAAGGTTTCCACCATACCTTTATCGTGTCCTATGGACTGCCAGGTGCCTTTCCCCTTTAAGCTATGTTGTATGGGTGTACTGTTGTTTTCCAAGTCTTCGAATGATGCAGAGCCATTGACAAGAGGATTTGATGAGTGCGTTTCACTGAATGAGGAAGATCTCCTGCGTAGATGACCATTTGGTGTGTGGTCGCCATCGGATCTGGAAACAACAGAGCATGGGAACCATCGATGCCATTACCAAAGCCCAAAATCTGGCCTTAAGGACATTATGACAAAGATTCCTCGAGGCAGAAAGCAGAGCAGAACGTCAGAGGTTGTTGATTTGGAACCTTGGATAATATTGCGTCAAGTTACCGCAATTGGAAGGAGGGAAAAGAAATTCTACACACTGCTCTAAATCCTCTTCCTTGATACGTAGGAGGGACCTGCCGGTAAATTGGTGTCCCGGCACTGCTCACAATAACATTGAGCAAATAGAAAACAGCGAGAACACTGTTACCAAAGGTGCTACATATGAACCCAGCGTACGATACAAAAACCGAGAGAGCTTTTCCAGTCAAGTAGAGGCCTGTAAATGTGGCTATTGATCTGCGGGTCAATCATAGCCAATTATGAAGATGAAGTTACTGACTGTCAGCATGATAAAGCGACACTGAGAGTCAATGACTGCCACTTTGTTCCCTCGATCGATTTCGGCGAGAAGTGTTATTATTCTTCATCTGGGAATGATGCGGCAATTGTCGACACTGGGGAGCAGGGGACTGACACTCAGCCGGATGGAATGGTTAGAGCAATAATTTGCTTCTTTGCCTACAGCGTCGGTAGCTGTAAAGATAAGCTCTGCCAATAATTGTTGGCAGTTACAAGGGTCGGGCTGAGTTCCTTTCCGAGATTCTGTCACAACAAGGGTGGCCTTAGCTTCTTCCATAGGTAGCATGCCTCACAGGCAAATATAGAGTACGCATGAAAGCAACAGAGCCTAATGAACGTTCAATGAAAAATTCCAAATGGTGACGGCATTTCAGATTGATGGTGGGAGCTGTATGCACACTTATGCACAAGGCGAATTATGACGAAGGGATGTTAGAACGGGGTAATGACAGCTACAGCACTGCAGCCGTTGTTCCGGAGTCTGGGGATCCCTCCTCAGCATGATTGATCTTCGCATCACTGTGTAAGCTTGGCCTTCTTCTCCAGTTCCAACTTATCCCCGCATTTACACAATGATCAACTGGATGGTGCCTTTTCACAGATTTGCTATAATGAGAATGTGCGTGCATTTTGGCACCCAGGATTCTCCAATGTTGCTCTTCCCCGACATTCACAGTGCACCGTCAAAAGCACCAAGCCATTCCCACTCAAGGCCATTGGTGTATAGACCCTCTGGAACCATAATAGGTAACGAGTACATTCAATGGATGAAGCTAGCGTTGTTTTTCGATGCAATACCGGTGACATCTACGGACAAAGTACTGGAAGTTCAGTAAACATATTGACTGATGTACCAAGCTACAATCCTCTTGAGATAGATGCGCGCAGACTCCCTGTCTAGAAGGTTGAGTCAATATGTTGAGTTTTATGGAACAGTCTGGTTGAAAACCAAACATCCGAAACCTAAGAATCATTGGAACATGCACCGCACGGCAGATGGGGAAGCACAGCTTACCAGAGCGCAATCATCAGCTTCACATCTGAAGAACCCACTCAATGGACTCCTAAGTTGCTCATCTAGGGCTCTACATTGTCGAGCAAGATTGTTCACTGTCAGCAATATGAGTATGACTCAGGTATTCATTTCATAGATGGCAGCACCTCCGAAAAAGCAAGCATGATTTACTCCCAACGATCCAGTCCATTAATTTGAACATAGCTTGTCTTGGCCGCAACATTGGCTCCGAGGGCTGGGTGTGGATAACGAAGTAGCCAGTTTATGGTAGGAGGGACCATTTCATTGCAGAAAATAGGAAAACCCCAAAACAAAGGACACGCGGAAAAGACCCGATGATGTTATTGTTGCGTGAGTGAGCTGGCTGTGGGTGGGGATTGAGGAGACTAGATGTTTGGAGGAATAGAGCCTGCTGCGGATGTCTGTGAGAAATCGGAGTTGCCTAAAGTAAGATAAGATAGCAAAGGATGAGACAATAATAAGCACAAATGACTTGAAGTTCAAATCAAACAGTCCACACTAGCGCCGAATATCATGATGGTCCTAGACAGTTATTCAGAAATCAGTTACCACAGAGCACTTGAACAAAATGCCTTACAGCGATTGATTATGTGCCGCTAAAGGAAACTGTGCAATGGTCTTTCTAGTCCTTGAGATATCTTGGTAGCATCTTGCCGCAGTTCCAGCGACCTTTTCTACTCCGTCTACTTGTCAACTGTGTGTGATGGGTGGATGGTGCACAGAATCAAGGATGAGATGTCAATGGAAAAATAAGCGCCGGTGGAGCAGCAGAGAGGGTCTGCCTCTTGATTGTCACCGCATTTTGTATGTGCGAAGGACAGAGCACAAAAATGCGTTGATAGTTGCATAGATGAGATGCCCGGGTAAACCCCGACATACAAGAGCAGATGTACTGAGTTGACGGTGAGTATGGGTATGACCCGTATACTCACAGTCGCTCAAGAGCACTCAAAGAATGGTTGAACAGGGCTGAAGGATGCTGTGGCTGAGTTGCTGTGAATCCCAAAGAGGAAATTCCTTTGAAGCCCGCACTTTTTTCCGGTTATCATCCATCTGTCTGAACCCATATGCTGAAAACAGAAAACTGAATGGAGGGACTCTCTGGCTCCACCACCGTGTCTTAGTAGATTGTGTACTTGTTGTGGTTAATGAAATGCAGAATCCCAAAAAAAATCCATCTGTCTGTCTGCCAGTGCCTCGGTGCAGACTGACCTAGTCTCTCGTAGACAGACAGACAATACATGCCTATGGAGGGAGGGAGTGTGACCACAACCTTTGTATTCTCAGCATTGCGAGTATACATACCCTGACCAGAACACCGACAAATTCCAAAGGATTTCTCTATTTGTCATACTTCGACTGCAATAAACGTCCCAAATACTTACTAAGCCCGACTTCATGTAAAGATCGCAACCTCGTCTTTCCCACTCCGTGCAGATCCCCCTCTCAGCTTCAGGTATACCCGTGCTGTATGGCTTATACTCTGCTTGCTAGTGCTTAAATATGCTGGCATGTCTTCCTTGTTGACACTCCATGTTTCCGCGCTGTGTGGGTGTCAATTCTCAGGGGTACGATAAGCGCAATGGCCATGGGAACATGGCGCGCCGGGTTTCATTCCTAGGTTTTAGACTGGCCAAGGATAAACCTTACATCACTGTTGCAAGGAGCCTGCCCTCGATTTACAGTCTTACAACGATTTGATAATGAGAGATTATCGGCAAGTAGCAGGAGGAGGAGTTGGCCATCTGATCCCTCTTTAGACACTTTCGACCATCAAGTGAAGCTTAAAGGCCTTTTTGTGGAGTGGCTCTGGTGTTTGGATTTATGGACCTGGTCTCTCTTAGACAGACACACAACATGCACGACTACGAGGGACTGGTGTATCACCATTATTTCCATCTAATTGATTGCATAAAAATGTATGGAAAATCGTCAGCGTTGTGTCATGAGCAAAGTCCATCTCATCTTGGTCTTTAGTTCGCATTTGTACTTCTTACACATTGGTTTCTTTCGGCACTTTGGACATGATGGTCGCTGGGGGTACAATCTTTATTCCACTGCAGCCTACACCCACTACTGGGATATGGCGAGCGGTTTCATTGGGTACCTATATATTAACAAATGAGGATATCTTTGGCAGAAGGAGGGCCGTTTCGCACTTGCCGATCACTGGCACGTCGATAAGTAAGCAGGTATCCCAGGGTATAAAATGTACACTGACTGCGGTTGCCTTCTCAATCGGCGTCCACAAATATGTCTACAAGTATCTCTCAGGATCAGTCAAAGACCATCTTCAAGGCCTCCGACTTGGTCTTGAATTCTACCCTGCTCACTGCCTCTGTCCTGGTATTTTTATACTCATCCGAAACTGTGCATCTCTTGGTACGATGGTATTGGATCAGACAGGCTTTCATGGTGAATGGTGTAACTGAGATGGCCACCTACCAGTCGCTCCTCAGTATCAATTACAAATGGATGTGGGCAGTCAGTGGTATTTGCACGTGTGCGAATATCCTGTTGGCAGATTGCATCCTGGTATGTTTCTGCCTTTTCATGTGCCTTCCATCTCCACATAAGTACTAGGTTTGGCAGGCATGGGTTGTCTGGGACCAGGACCTCAAAGTTGTAATCATACTTATTATCAGTGCCATTCTTGAGATCGGTGAGTTTCTGCATAGCTCCATCACTTCTCTCATCAAGCTTATCGTGTGCGTAGTCTTCAGCGGCTTCTTTCTGTACCAGGACATAAGCCATAGTTCTTCAAATACTACCTGGGGGCCTGATGCTGTTAACTGGGGCATGGTGTATTTCACTATGTCGTTGATCACCACTGTTCTCTCCACTTGCTTGATTGTATTTTGCATAGTCAAGATGGGAGGTGGTGCCAGTAGCCCTGTCTTGCTTCGATCCTACCGGGGGATTATAGAGATTGTCATTGAGTCCGCGGCATTGTACATGTTGACTCTGATCATATTTCTGGCATTTTTTATATGTGACGATGCAAGAAGCACCTATCCCCAGGCAATTTTGAACATTGTCACAGTCAGTCAGCTATATTTCCGCATTTTCTTTTGCTGACCTACATCAGGGTGTTGCTCCTACTCTGATAGTGCTGAGAGTCACCTCTGGACAGGCCCGCCCCAATGAGTACCGTGACTGGGCCTGAGGTAATACCAGGATGTCATTACCCCCAAGTGTTACTGTGAACCGATCCACGGATATCGAGCTGGATGGGATAACAGCCAGTCATTCGAATTCGTTCACAAGTAAGGTCTCTAATTCTTCTGCAGACTTAGCCAGCAGTTATACCACGCACTAGTATATCTCTAGTATATATCTCTCTCACTGCTATAACCTTCCTTATCATATATTGCTGCTGTGTCTTTCTTGTTCTAGTCCAATACACATTTGTTTCTGACATAAAGGCAAGAGAAGCTGTGGCACACTTCAAAAGATGGGCAGACTCGCAACAGTCATTTGCACCATGTGGTGATGCCAGTGGCTGTCAAGGTGGGAGAAAGTCTAGAATTGAGAATCTGGGGTCGGAATACCTCTAATCCCATGTTAATACTCCGGGCTAGGAGAAATGTGCAAGCAAGACATGCAGTTGTGGACTAGTTCAAGTTAAAGATCTTCACAAGTGTCGGATGTGGCCCATGGGTCATCCATCACTAGAGTGTACCATGAGTCCACCAATGTCTCCCTTGCTTTGGCGATCAAAAATTTCAAAGAGAATTGACAGCTTTTGCTACCCATTCTTGGTATCCTTTTTTTACATTTATCCAGTACACATGATGATGAAAGGCAAGTCTATTTGGGGCACACGAGTCGTGCTCTTGACCGAAACCAATGACGACGCCTTCCCTCAACCACACATGAGATGGCCTCCCATCGAAGGACATAGCACTTCTACATTACTAGTGGGTCATGGACCCTCACCCACGTATGTAAACTGCCGAGAACCTTGGTGTGCACATCTGATGCCCTCTGGTCGATCCACATCCAATGCAACGTAAAGCACTGGCCTTTCAAATTTCAAATTTCAAGGTTCAAGATAAGAGCGGCTAACCCGCAATCACCGTTAAGTACGTGGTCGAATACCATGACTTCACTCCCAGCCTTCATGGTGCCAGTTGGGAAAGAAAAAAAAGTAGTCGAAAAGTAAGAAAATGTACCATGAAATTCCCTGTAAGTAACCCTTCCCCCTCAACAGAGCTGGAAAGAAAGGTACTTGTCTAAGACAGAGTTGAATGTTAGCTTGAAGTGAAGGCTCGTGAGATGAAGGACTGAATGAGCAGAGCAAACACGTCTGGCCAAAAATGAGAACAAGTCGCCAAACAGTATGAAGAAAAGACACACAGGCAGGGTTAGTGACGATGGGATGGGCAGCCTCGGCAGACTCCTTAAGCTTCATATTAGTAAGGTACCTTCATTGAAGGATTCTGTGTTGCAGCCTGTATTCCCACCACTGAGAAAGCCTTCAAGATCATCGATAGCCTGAGGAACACTGGTATCAATGATCCCTCCTTGAGGAATCCCACCAGTGACTGGTTGCAACGCGTTGAGGGGTGTTTCACTGGAGTTAACGGTGAATCTAACATGGCAGAGGATCAAGACCTGGCACCCTTACTCGCCATCTCCCAGAAGCGTGGGCAGAAGGCCGTCTTCGATCAAGATCCTCAGTGTGTGTATATTTTGCAGAGGGTCAGTGCTGTAAGTCGAGAAGAGGTGACTGAATGATGCATAGTCGAAGGGGGACCTTATTTTACTCTAATTTTTGCTATGCAGGAGAGTGTCCAAGATAACGTCATCGAAAATAGAGGTTGGTTTGATCCCATGTGAGTTAAAGGGGTTAAAAGGATGATACCCATGAAAATATCTTATCACAAGGACAAAGATGGACACCAGGATGAAAGGGGAGCACATATCAAAATTTTGGGGCACCAGGCAAGGACAGACACTGTGAAGTGATGGACAGGGATTTAAAAATGTCCTTTTCCGACTTTGCCGGAATCAGACTTCGGAAGGATCGGTCCGTTCCACCACGCTCGCAAAAGGGGAGGTTACATTCAAGTTGTTCCTGTTGCAAAGTACTGCCTATACAAAATAGCTATTTAATTCCCTTTGTAAAATGGGAAGATGTGTGTCTGGGTCCGTGTCTCCACTGGTGCCGAAGATTCCGATAACCTTCCAAAACAACCTGCTTAAAACTGGTGCATTCTGAACAACTTTCCTGCAAAGCGGGCATGGGAATGGCCTTTGATTGAGCCTGAAAAACTCTGCCATACAAGGTCCACAATAGCAGTGGCCACATGGTAGCCTAAACCCAGTCGAAACTGAGCTAGAATGAAACAGGGAAATTCAAGACATACATGACTGGCGCTTTGATTTGATCAAAGCAAATGCTACATTCCAAAACGCTGTTTTTGAATTCCTCAACATTTTTCAGAAAGTTATTGTACTGAATGATGGCGCTGTTGAATTTAAGTTCCAGCATGACTCCCTCCTATACAATGCTTCTGTGGTGATGTACTTAGAGATGAAGGAAAACTCACCCATTGAAGCACATCCTGGATAGATAGGCAAGTGGCAAGCTGACGCTGAATGGCATCCTGACTGCTCTTCGACTCCAATATTTCCTGCACATATCAAATTAGATTACTCCGATAGAATGGGTTGAATAATCCCTGCCTTCTCCAGCTCCTCAGCTCGGTTTCGACATGCGTTTTTTTCTTCCGCCATGATCTGGATATCCTAGGCAAATCATTGACAACGATAAAGATCCTCATCCAAAAATCGCACCATTTGGAGGTTGATGTTATCTGTCTCCATGTCATCTAGGTCTTTTCTGAGTTGGGAGATCTGCAAAGAACATAAGCAACCATTAGCAAATGCAAAATCGACCAGCCTTTCCTGGCTTCGGTAGGATGCCTCAGTGATCTCAGAGCTGGTAGGAGAAGTCTTGTACGTGCCACAGCCTTGAACTTGTAGTCTGGATTGCGTGCGTGCCCACTGACCTGCTGGGCCTTTAGTAGAAAGCATCGTAATCTGGATGGGTTGCAACATAGCCAGGAAGTGTGAAGACACCTGTAGATAATTTGTAGGTTACTGATGGCATTGAATCAACCAGAGCCTCTGTCAAAGATCGAATTACAGACTTACACGATCCGATTATGACCATGTGACTGCGCAATAGACGGCAGTTAGTATTACACATCACTTGCGGGCAACCTTTGGGGGGAGCTTCACCATTACGCAGCTCGATCACAATGAAGTTCCAAAGCGAATCGACCTGTATCATTCACAGTACTCCCACCCTTCCTCTCTGTTCCTTGTGGTGTGGAAGTCTGCACCATACTATTGCGATCAATTCGAACCTGATCCATGACCTTTCAGTCAAAAGAAAACTGAACAATCAAGAAAAGTTACCTCCATTCCCAGATTTTTTCAATGTGATGCATGTCGTTCAAATTAGTCAAAATAATCCAATATGCAGTGGTGAGTATGCATGTCGTACCGTCATGTATACAGCCATAGATAGGCCAATGGGACGTGGACATGTCCTTGCACGTACTGTTCCTCAGTTTCACATCTCGTCTGTAGCAGCGACACTCATCATGGGCAAGTATGCAATTGAGGATAGACACACGATGGCATTTTAGGGTTTTATCCAGATCAGGTCCTTCTCCATACCAGTGGTCATGGTAGATCAAGCGGGTTTCTGAAATTGAGTGATCAGAAAGCCAGTTCCGGAGAAACATAAGCCCAACACAAATCTGGGTGGGTCTCTTCAGTAGACTGTGATCGCCGCTGTCTACAATTGCACCCTTGACAAGTATTGCAGCTTATATGAAGGAAGGAGTAAAAGAAATGCTGCGCAACAGACAAAAATACTTGTTGTCAGGACTCATTGTAAGTGAATGAGTTGAAAACAGAGCTACACCTTTGGCTTTGTGTACCTTGTACTCGTGAACGTGGAAGCTAGTAGAAGCGCCCACTGCTTCATTCTGCAGGCACACAACGAGTCGGCGAAGGAAGGTAATCAGATTGCCTTTTCTGGACTCAGCATCAATGCTGTCTCATGCTTCGACCACCACCACCTTCAGAGATTCTCCTCAGAGAGGCAAGAGAACTAGTTTAACCCGGTGGTTTATTGGGCATGGAATTATCTTCCAATACCCAGATGAGGTCAATTGATTTTCCGGAGCATTCAATGACATACATAGTGCTGACACGGACGATGGAACTGGAATCCAGGCTGATTTTTCTCAGCGCGCACTGCTCATTCATGGCAGGGCCATATGCTCCTGTGCAACATGACAGTCAGCCGCACTTTTAGCGTAGACACTCTGGAGCCACATAAAAGTATGATGGTGCAAATACTCATGGCACACTGTACTCTGAGCTTGATGTCCTTGTCACCCAGTACTCTGGCAGAAGAGGTTGGTGTCAAACCGTCAGACTTATATAAAAAGTTGGTAACTCTCACGTTCTCAGGCTGATCTCTGTGTTGATTTCAACACCTCAGAACAGGGACTCTGGTACGACTCCAATCCTGTATAACAAAAAGCGGTGGTCACTCAGTCTTCATTGTTGGCACTTTGCTTAAAAGTTAACAGTCAGTGAACTTCTGATATCGGAAATTTTTCTTCTCATGAGGCTTTGTTTAGGTTTCACCGATGGCAGGATACCAGATCTCTGATCCGGAGGCATTGTATATCAAACGTGAGTGCCAGTTCAGCTAGCTATGTGCCTACCTGAAGCTCTGTTCAAGCACGTTTTGAAGGGCCCCCCCACAGGAACTGGTGGGCAGACCTTCAGTCCAATCAGAAAGAAGTCAAACCTGATTCCGACTCCACACCCGAAGGTGAACGCCATTGATTCGTGCAGGATTTGCTGATTAATATCATCCTCGTACTCCTTTGATGCACTCAGTAACTCCTCCGATGCCTGACCTTCCTTTCGATGTTCTGGGGGAAGTTTTTAGGCACGGCATGTCTGATTCAGACAACCCCTATGCACTCATTCATGCAGCATTGGTCTGTTTATCTTGGTGCTCAGCTTCTTTTGCCCATCCTCAACTATGGGGTCACATTCATCTGTATTCAAGATACGGTCGAGTTCACTTTCAGGAACAACTTCTTGACTTGTTCTTAGAATGATCCCATGACTGCGGGCTATTGATTACTGTGGATTTCAACCCCTATCAGAGGGTTTCGGCAATCATTTTGACTCGTTTACGGTCCCAGGCTGGTCGATGGGCAGAACTATCCATAATCTGCCTCCATCCCCATGACCTTTGTGAATTGCTATCTCCCCTTCCAAGTGATGTCTCGTTGGAACACTTGAGTGCCCTTACTGGTGTTTCTCTAAACATGCTCAATTTCCAGTTCAGAGACACACAGCAATCCATCGATTCATTCCCCATGGACATATTATTAACTGCGCCCTGCCTACGTACTCTTCATGCTGAAATTTTTGAGCCTCATTTCTTTAACACTCCGAAAAGCTGGGAGCTATCAGACCACCACATATTGCTGTCAATCCGGGATTTAGTTGTGGTCCCTGGTAAGCAGGCACCAGAGATGCCGCCAGGTGTCAGGCTTCTGCCATTCCCCAATGCACAGCGGGTTGTTATCTTCCCCCGCCATGGCGATCAGACTTTGATAGCGGAACAAAGGTCAAACTTGATCAGCCTGACACTCTGTGTGTTGGGTTATTCCTCCTGTAATGCCATCACTGATGCAGTGCGTGGCCTTACCCTCCCGCTTCTTCAACATCTGTTCATCGTATACATTGGGATCCGCAGTCATTATGTTGTAAAACCAGGCCCTCTTGTGTCTTTTATTCAACGCTCTTCAAATTCCCTCCAGACATTTGTCTTGGACAAGGTCCCTATGGCCACCAAGGATGTACTGGACCTTCTTGACCCTCTTATCCACCTCCGCAACCTCACTATTCACGAGATCAATCCCCTTTCCCCGGTAGGAAGAAGGCACTTCCCTATCAGCCAAGAACTGTTCAATTGACTCCTCCAGAACAGTTTCCTGCCCAATCTGAGGGGTATTGATCTGGATTGGTGCTCGTCAGTCAACGGAAGCATGTATGAGTCATTGCTGACACAGGTAGTGCAACTTCAAGGGCTACAGAAGATCAGGGAGTACTGGTGTATGGGGCGCGTAGGCGGGTCACAGTATACATTCAGGAATGACCTTATTCCCTACTTTGAAATGCCACCAATGGACTTTGAGGATGAATCCGATCCAGAGGAACCGTCAACGATTGAATCCGCCTCAGCGTTTCTGACCCAGATGATTCTGACCCCGAGGAGCTGCCAATGATTGAATTGGCTGCAGCATTTCTAGAGGCGGGAATAGCATTTCCAGAACTGACAAATTAATCAGGGAATTGTGGGTGCTGGCTGGGAGAGGAAGAAGTGAAATGATCTCTTGTACGCGGTCACTTCTTAGTTGCTCGCTGTAACGAAGTAGTTTTGGATTATCGCATCACTTCAGGAGTAGACATCTTTTCTGAATGATACTTTTTGCTTCTTTTCTTTCATAACCCTCTTGCATCAGTTCCGAGTGACGAGTCCTGTGTATGCTCTGTTTTTTGGATCCTCGGTGGCAGTGCATTTTGGTTATCCTGGGTTTTGCCGGTGTTAGTCAGCAAGCTTGATGTCATACCTCAGTCAGTTTTGCCATTGCTTAGAGTGTTGACTCCTTTGACAGCAATTCATCTACATGTACAATGCACTTATTATCCACTTCAGTAAGTCATTTAACAATGCACGTATTTTGGTCTTAACATGTTTCTTTGTCCAGTGGATCTAGAATATCTGGCCAAAGTCACGGCGGGTAAGGCTTTCGAATAGATTTGCAGTGGACGATTACTGAAGAAGTTTTAATTTGCTAGTCTTTGCCATTTGTGCGTTCTAGCATCATGCTTTGACATACCCTACCCATTTCAATTTGCGTTTCCGGTGAAAAGCTGGGGCCTTGACAGTAGGTGTCTGTCAGTTTTTTTTCTTTTCAAATACTCATTACATCATAGGGCATGATATCTGGTTCTGTACAGCTGTTTTTCACCTGGAGAGTATGACAACTCATGTCTTATCAATTTGGCTGCATAATTCACTACATTCATAGGCTTGGGTTATTCTCTGGCTTGTAGCTACATGTGTTGCAGACATTTTAATAACTGTCATTCTCGTTTGGCATCTGTACAGTAACCTGGTTCTGATGCATCACACTCGCTCACCTTATGTACAGGGTATGTGCATCATTGTCGGTGGCTAAATCTCCCTTTTTGATCATCTATATGCAGAAGAATCACAAGACAGGATTCCGGGGTTCCGATGAATCAGTCGATAGAATCATTCAATGTGAGATTTACTTTCCTTCAGATGGTACGAACAGCTGACGACATGTATATAGCAACTGTGCAAACGGGCTTGATTATGACACTTTGCGCCCTAATTGATTTACTTACCTATCTTCTGGACGTAAGTCTACTGTCATCGCCCTGGGAACACAACAGTCTCAGAGGACGTATAATAGCCCACAGGACTCCATCTAGTGTTTGACTTTCCTCTCCCAAAGCTATATACCAACACTCTTCTGAGCAGCCTTAACTCCAGAGGTGGCTGGTCATATGATTCCAGCGCAGAATCACATTCCCATACTACCGGGGGAATTGTATCTTGAGTTGCCCCCAGGTCAAAACAGGTTTGACCATTGTATTCTCAGGTTTTCTCATATTATTGTTTTCTCCAGGGTGTCTGCTTTGGCACTAATACTCACCCTGAAGTCTTTGTAACCGTTGAACAACATGAGATGGGGGATGTCTCTTTGCGGAAGCCTGGCCTGGACTCTCCAGATAGAGACATTAAAGTAGATCCTTCCTTTGACGAATCTCACTCCTGGGAACAGGTCAGCCGAAAAGTTTGATGGAGTTTGTTATATCGAAAGGTTATCGCTTTGTGATCCATATTAGTCTTAGTAAATCAAAGGTTATAGATTAAGAAACCCTCTGTTTATTCGTATTGGGCTAATCATAGTCACCCGTAATGCTTAAAGTTTTGTTCACCATTGTTCATTTGGAGGGCAGGTGCCAGGGACTGTCCAGCCAAACACACCAAACACAGCCAATTTATTGCCCTTTTGAGTTACAACTTGAATGTCACGTCGAGCCTGACTTGTCAATTGTCTCTCACTTACTGTTTGTGTTCGCTGGCATCCAACACTTCCTTTCCTATTGTATCAGGATCTCGTACAGCCTTTGCCTCTGTGTCATGCCTCTCTCAAGCGAAGCTGGACTGTCCAATGCCACTGGTGTTCAAGAATCCAGCCAGAGTCCTGCCAAAGTAAGGAAGGGACATTTGTCAATGAGCCGATTCATCAGGGAATGTAACATGGATTTCGATGTGCTGGATGCCGCCGCCTTTTCCAAAAACTACCTCACTCCTCTACTGAAAGGCTTCTGAAGTCGTCACAAGGACCTGATGGCTTTGTTCAATGAGGAGAGGAGAAAAATGTCTGGAGGCAAGCTCAATGAATCGAAGCAATATGAGTGTATGGTTGATATGCTGAATCATGCCAGTGCTGCAGCATATGGTAAGTCTACGAGGCTCAATTTCACAGCACTATCCTGACCTGGCAACAGCAGAAATCCACGATACCCATCCGACATCCCTTCGGCTGCAATTCATCGACACGCATGCTGCTCACTTAATTTGTCACCCAAAAGGCTACAAGGACAAACCAGATATATGCGCCATCAAGTCTTCCCATGTACCGTCGTTAGAGAAGACTGACGCCGGAAACTATCATCGAGTGCTGTGGCACAAGATCCATTCTGTAGGAGAAGTTAAACTGTCTGCAAATGACTCGAAGAAAGAATGCCAAATCATGACCTATGCTGCATCGCACAACCTGGCCCACCCTGACAGACCTGGGTGCCTCGCCATCAGCGTGTCTCCGCACAGTTATCAGATCGCCTGGAGCGATCCATCAGGCAGATATGTATCAGAGACAGTTGACTGGGAAAGCAAGAAAGGCGAAATACTCCTTGGCTTCGTTTATTCCCTTTACATTCCGTCTGTATTGAGCACCATTGTGGACCCGACCATTACACTTGTTGACCCAACCACCTCTCGCACCCCTCGATGGAACATTCACTTAAAGGGAAAAGTATACAAGGAATGCAGAATTTCTTTCGTCGGAGAGGTGCACAGTCGGCAGACAGTGATATTCCGGCATGAATCCAACGAGTGTGTCCAGATAATCAAAGACCAATACACCAACAAAAGACGCAGATTCAAAGAGCCGGACCTGTATGAAAAACTAGACAGGGTGGCAGGATGGGTGACTGTAGCCAATTCAGGTGATGTTGGTGTGGTTGTAGGGAATGGGAAATCCACCAGAGAGAAGAAGAGGCTGATAATGGGCTCAGGCGGAGACACTCTGAGCAAAGCGACAAGCGTTAAAACATTCTTAATGTCGATGTATGACATTCTGGAAGGTACGTGATAACAGAATCGGTGTTGTCATTTCTTCTGAAAGACGTTACTCAAGCCCACCGGTACGCCATCATAAAGAAACAAGTAATGCACCAAGATATGAGCCATCGAAATATCCTTGTGAACCCATTTGGCATCGCTGACACAAGTCCGGAAGGACCTATATTTGTCAACACCATCTTAAATTCTCAGAGCAAAGCTCAACCCACAGCGTTGATATGCGATTTAGATAATGGTTGCATATACGGAGGGGTGGAGAGCTCTGAGGAAATAAAAGAGCAACTCAAAAGCCACACAGTAAGAGTTTTCATGACAGCGATGTATTCTTTGCTGACAACAGATGAAGGGGACGCCAATGTTTATCGCGCATGTGGTGGAGGCGGGGCAGCTACAAGCTAACATCAACTTCTCCCCGATGCCTCAGATTAGTGATGCCACTGTTGCTGAGAGGTACTTAAACAACCATCAGGGAGAGGCTATGCACACCTTCCGTGATGAAGGAGATACGTGTCACGGAAGTCACGTGAATATGCCGAAGTGGATGGCTCGCAATGACGAGAACTAGCGCAAGGCCTGGTTCCATCACCAGCCACGGCATGATGTTGAGTCTGTAGGATGGTGCATTATTGCCTTCCTCCTATGTGCTCAACCGAAGGAACCTGGAGATGTCGAAGACCTGCTCAAAGAACTTCACAGAGCATGGGAAATTCTATCCGGACCAGTACGGTTGGGTTTGTTAACTTGGCCCCAGCAGCAGTGGGAACGTGCTCTCCACCCTAAATTACACTTTTTGGGCGATTTTCTTCTGAGGCTTGGCGTGCAGATGGAGCCTGAGTACGGTTTTCTAGATCCTCCTCCTCCAGAGGACCATCTACACAAAGCTTTTCAGAGGCTTCTGCTCAATCAAATTCACAATATAAAGGAGGATATCGAACTGAACACAGACAAACTACATACCCTGCCTGAGTTGAAGCGTTATGATACTCAGGATACAACTACACCGTTTGGGGTTTCTATTGGCCAACATGAGCTCTTTAATGATAGTTCATCAGCTAATTCTGATATATATTCGGCATAGTGCATAGCTCTCTGGCAAGTACCCCGAAGAAGCGTAACAAGAGAGTGGCGACAAGTCAGAATGGAGATAATACTAGTATGTCCAATGAACATTTCAGACGGGAATATGTATTGAAGGTATTTTTCAGAGGGTACAAAGTGAACCAGGAAAACTGAGGAGCCGTCAAAACGAAGCTGAGAGCGACAAGGGCATGGACGAGGATGAGGAAAAGATGGAGCTCAACGCTAGTTTTCATCAACAATCGTAGGGAATGGGAATAGGTGGGTTGCCCTTTGCATGTAAAGAATTTTTCTTACTAATTTACTCTCACAGTTACTGGAGTTTTTAGAGGAACCTGATATGAGCTGAACACCCATTACAGCAGTCTCAAAGGAATACAAAGGCCGGTTTCCAAAAACGAATCTTCAGATTTTTCCATGTGAGTCTCGAATTCTCCGCTGTGACCACCAACCTCAGGCTGTTGAAAATAGGTCTTGTTTTTATGATTTGCAGCTTGGATTCACTACTTGTTTTGTTTAATTCAAGTTGATGTTTGTGGTACTGTCACTTGAGAATCAGGGTCCGAACATCATAAAGTGATGATGGTGCATTTGTATATGATTGTGTATAGGTCAATAATATGATAAACCAAGTGGAAAATAGAGGGATCTCAGTACGTATGCTCTTGATGGGCACACATAACCTGTGGTTTGCCCAGAGCTATTCCACTTGTAAAATACAGGCTTCACGCATCAGTTGAATCCAGCATATGGTATATTATGCGTTTTTTTTACTCACCCAAATCTCAAGTCAACTGGCTAGAGCCGGTCAGCTTATAACGGCCACGACCGGCTTGTTCTTCCTCACACTCAGCATTCACTACCATGGAATTTCTACCTCTGTTGGACTTGGATGCAGCCGGCGAAGCACCGTTCAGGAATCAGGCATTATGTGATCGAATTACTCATGGAATTTACCAGGATCTGCTCTCATTTGTGGAAACACTGTGGAACACTGCTCCAGTTCCGAAAGATTTCCTAGCGAATGACGTTAAGACATGTTGAAGGCCTTCATATATGCCCCAAATTCATTGTCCAGGATACCTCTTCTCCTCCTAATTATTCTCCATGTTGTCCAGTCAAATCCGCATTGCGATCGGCGCGTCACATCCTTGCTTATCGATGTTTTATCTCACTCACTGCAGACCATGGTGGAACCTTTACCGATATGCATTGTTCGCAGGTCGAGAAGCCCGATATTGTTTTGAAGGTATGTTATAGTCCAATGTACTGGTGGGATGTCACTCTTGAATGACGTTGCCTAGCTTCTCTCTGTCGACCCCAGCAACTATCCTGATGCACCTACAGAAGGTATTCAGAGAGTTCTTGAAGTGTCATCAGGACACAGTATCCCAAAGAGTGCTAAACTGAAGCTGGATTAGGTGTGTTGAATGTTTCACAGCAAGAACCAGCCTAAGCGATCCTCAGGTTGAAAGCATTCATATGGGTACCACTGTGGCTACAAACGCGCTCCTCGAACGCAAAGGCGCGCGCTGTGCGCTTGTAACCACTGAAGGTTACCGAGATGTCTTGTGCATTGGACAGCAAGGTTAATTTCCATTATTCATTATTTGTGTTCCTATTGACCTCCTCGCAGCCCGACCTAATATCTTCGATCTCTCGATTCAGAAGTTGTCCTCCTTGTATGAGAAAGTAGTCGAAGTCGGAGAACGAGTCACCATTGCAACCTCCACCGAGGATCCAGAGTCTTCAGCCTCAGATTTCGAAGGAACGTTGGATGCAATTGTTCGTGGACTTACGGGTGACTTTATTCGGTGGTGAGCCTCCAGGCTCTGTACGCTCAGAATTCGTGGATTTTATGCACTAATTGCCGCTCCTGTCCACCCAACGGACTTTCAGTAAACCAAAGATTGCACACAAAGTCATACTACTTTCAGACCACGGCAACCACTCCTCATGCGCTTTGTTATCCATCCCATCTCGTTACGCATCATAATTGCTGTATTCCATCATGGCAAGGCACCTTCAATCGCCAATCACCCTAAAACGGAATTATCGCATCACTTCCCATAGCCTCATGGACGCGTCAATCAATCACTAAATGAAATGACGTGATTGCCGCGGCCACTCATCCATCCACGATATTTCGAGCACACGGCAACTATAGGCCGCATTTTACTAAGGCTGTTACTTCGCCAAGACCTGGAGAAGACATAGACCCAAGTGTGCACCTCAGTACAAAAGACATACCTCACCAGTCCGCAGCAAAACAGCACCCCACGATCCGTTCATCGCTCCATAAAACCATATGGTTTCCGTCCATACGCGGCAACGTCGACGAGTTGCTGTTACTTTAGAAGTCAAGAAACCATATGTTGACCACGGATTTTGCTAAGCCATGGCCTTACAGCCTGACTAAGTCGCACATACTTACTCTATTTATAATTTCATACTTGTAGTATAAAAACTAGCTAGAAAAACGTCATTTAGCTCAGCTTACCTGGAGCATAGATCGCAGCTTACCCCTATGCATCGAGTCTACGCTACGTTTATTACCGTTCCACGGCAATACACCGTTTACCCCAGCATATTCTTGATTGCACGTCAACTCTTAAGCTCACCAGAGTTATTCCACGGTTTTTGATTGTGAAGAGTCACTTGACACTCACTCTTCGCTCTTGACACTATTGGTACACGCTCATATTGTGCCAATACATGATTGCCACACCATACCTTGCCCACGTTTATCTTTTATCGGCCGTTATCGTTTCAACTTCACCAGCATAGGATCGTTTCACGTTTTCACTTTCTCCATCGTATCGTCGCCCACTTGGGTAGTCTCCGAGCAGACTTAGGATCATTTTCGCATCAGCATAGGACCAGTTTCGACATAGTTTTCGTATAGGACAGTCCCAAGAGTGGACTTGAAGGTTAGTTTTGACATAGGATAGAATCGCTTCAGCACAAGACCAGTTTCAACATCGACAGCAGTATTTCCGTATCGTTTAGGACCAGTACCCCGCCATCACCAGTATATTTCCGTTCTCTCTCTCTCATCACCGATTTCTGTATCTCCACGTTTATTTCGACGCTCCGCACTCAGTACTCCGTTTCACGCTTCCCCCACTGCTCTCAGACATAGTTCCACGTTTTCTCATTGATTCCCCACTCCCAGACTCAGTTTCACGTGTCTATTACCGTTCTCCTCGCTCGCTTCACTAGGATTGCCGTCTAGCGACGTTTTCTAGTCTTTTCTCACATTTTCACTTATGGTTCCATGGTATTCACGTCATACCCGTTGCCGTCCCCTCTCATTTCGAGAGATCCCTACCAGCTTACAGCCAAAGCCTCTAGTACTCAACTACCAAGCAGTACTACTTCGCTGACTGAAAAGTCGCAGTGTATACTTGCGTATAGAGGAATTGATTGACTGCACAGAGGTGCCCCGAACCCACTCGCACACACGATCACCTTGATTGCCGTGTAACCACATTAATTTCCCAATCTCGTTCCTGAGTTGGTGTTGCCATTGCCACGGAAGTCTAGGCTCATCATCGGTGTGTATCTGTTATGTTTCCTTCTTGCTCTTTTGGCTGATCTGCGCATAGTGTCCTGAAAAAGCCTGACCCACAGACTGTCCGAGCTCAGCTCCAGTCCCTATATGATGAAGGTTTCCGGTCAATTGCGATCGCCTTCGTTCACTCGTATACTTATCCAGCGCACGAAACCATGGTTGCAGACATCGCTAGAGGCTTTGGATTTTCAGTGTCGGTTTCCTCAGAGCTTCAACCCATGATCAAAATTGTGTCTTGCGCCAACTCTGCCACTGCTGACGTGTATCTGTCTCCGGTGACTCGGGCATATATCGAAACTTTTGCATGTGGATTTGATGGTGGACTTGATGCATTGGGTAACAAGTTACTCTTCATGTAAAGCGATGGTGGTTTATGCAATTGAAAGAACTTTTCTGGTCTTCAGGCAGTCTTGTCAGGTCCTGCAGGCGGGGTCATTGGATATTCCAAAACTTGTTATGATGCCAATGACGCTACTCCCCTGGTATCCGTTGATATAGGTGGTACTTCGTACGTCTTAGTCTCATCTCGTCGTCTTTTACACGCTCATGCCCAATCTAGGATGGATGTCTCGCATTACAGTGGACATCTCGAGCATGTTTTTGAGACCACCACAGCACAGGTTATTATTCAAGCACCCCAGCTTGACATCAACGCTGTCGCTGCTGGTGGGGGCTCCCGCTTGTTCTGGGAGAACGGGATGTTTGTTGTGGGCCCCAAGGTCGGTTTCTGCCCGTCTGCGACATTATGTCACTGAATTAAAATGCTAGAGCACAGGAGCACATCCTGGACCGACATGTTATCGAAAGGGAGGTCCCCTTGTGGTGACTGACGCCAATCTCGTTCTCGGTAGGCTTTTGCTGGAGCATTTGTGAGATAGATATATGTGCTATTTTCGTACACTCTGACGCTAATATCTAGCCCCAAGATCTTTGGGCTGAATGAAGACGAGCCTCTAGACATGAATATCACTCATAAACTATTTGAGGAACTCACCGAGAAAATCAGCGCTGACAAGAACATTAAGATGACTTCTGAGGAAGTTGCCTTGGGATTCCTTCGCATTGCTAATGAGGCTATGAGTAGGCCAATCCAGACATGGGTTAAATATTTTACCTCGCTTTTGTCGACCCTGTCTTATCTCAATTATAGTCTCACTGAAGCCCATGGCTACGAGAGTGCCAATCACAACCTGGTAATCTTTGGCGGTGCTGGTGGGCAGCATGGTACCTGCCATCACTACTCTCCTTGGGATCTCTCATATCCTCAGTCGCTCAGTTCTCTTCTATCCTGTCTGCTTATGGGATGGCCCTTGCAGACATCGTCAGTCGAGGAACAAGAGCCTTCATCTTCTATTCTTGACTCCCAGCCATGGAGCCGACAACACAGTTGCCTATGCCTCGCTTCACACCCACGCTGAAGCACTCATTCAGTGCGCTCGAGACTCTCTAGCTGCCCAAGGATTCTCACAAAGCCAAGTCGCAATGGAGCTATCATACAATTGTCAATTCCAAGGTACGAGCACTGCGCTGATGGTGCGAGAGCCTGAGGATGGGGACTTCAGTTGGAAATTTCCTCAAGCAACACGATAGACTGTTTGGATTCACCCTTCAGGATAGGGTTATCTTTGTTGATGATGTAAGGGTAAGGGCTGTAGCGAAGAGCACTGGTATGGAGCAGCAGAGTCCTTACGAGGAATTGGAGCACTGTACATTGAAGGAAGCTACAGGGAGTGCTCAGCAATTGCAAGAGGAAGAAGGTTTACTTTGATAGACTTGGCTGGACAGATACGGCTGTGGTCCCACTTGAAGATCTGTCGCCTGGAGATCAAATTCCCATAAGTGTACAGCATTCATTGCGCTTTCAGCTCACAACTATTGCAGGCACCCGCAATCATCTTTGATAACACCCAAACCATTTTGATTGAGCCGGGATACATCGCTACAGCCACCTTGAAACATATTATAATTGACAGGACTGGACCGTCTTTGGCCAAGCCTGCACTCGACTATAATCATGTCAACCCCATTCAACTGTCTGTGTTTGGCCATCGCTTCATGGGTATTGTAGAACAGGTTTGCTACCCATCACATATGATACACCCTCAGCCTCTAACCCATTACTACAGATGGGTACTATTCTCCGGCAAACATCCATCTCGACTAGTAGTCTATTGTTTAATGCAGGGGTTTACTTGCAACCGCATTATTACAAAGCATGACATAATTTGATTGCCGTGAGTCGGCACTACGCCAAACAGAATCCGATTTGAGGATCCCGGCAGCAAGTTTAGAGTGCCGATTGCAAGCTGGTCAGCACATCTGGACAGAAAAATAATGCATGTACCACCTTCCCCTTCATAAT
>JAUEPT010000253.1:0-41681 GCA_030435635.1 Armillaria borealis | reverse complement strand
GACAATCTTTCTGAAGACTTACATGGCAACTACAAGGCATTGGTCAATGATCATTGATCAATGAAGGCTGGAACTCACAAAAGGCATTGGTGTAATATGCAGCGAAAGCCTTGTGCGTGCTCTGAAAGAGAGAGCCACTAATGAACGGAAGAAACAATCTGATCAGCTCCGATGGCAAATACCGATCAAAATTCTTTTGTTTTTTTCCCCATACAAAACCTCGATAGACTACCAGTTCCTCGTCCGCACACAAAAGCTCTTCGCTCGTCGAGGTTTGTTTGATTTCTTGGTGTGGAGATTCCTCAACTTTGCACGCCCCAACGGTGACCGCTTTTCAACCTGAACGACGCTCGGCGCGTCAACGTGACCGAGGAACCGTGCCTGATGAGGATGGCCATAGAGAAGGGAGAGCCGTGAAGAGAACTGACCAGGCCTCTCGAGTACGTCCGCCATTCTCATCTCGCTAAACTCTTATTGACACGACTTGCATCTAGAACGGTCATCCAGTGCCCTGCTCATCTTTACCGAGGAAAAAGTCGTCAAGCTCGAGTCCTTCACGGATGTCTGCATCACACTCCAACGACTCCAAGGAGAGCGGGTCGTCGTTTGTTGGTGTGGGCGGGACCCATCACCAGCACGGCTTTACGCCGACAGCTGCCATGTCTTTCACTTCGATCTACACCACGGAGGACGAACTTCTCACCATCAAACATTCGCCGTTCTCTCCGCTACACATCTTGGATCGGTCCAATACGAGACTCAGCTTGCCAGACCAACATCGATGAGTCGTACAGAGAGAGAAAGGGCGATGTCCACTACAGCTACTCGCCAAATTTCTCCGTCCTCTTTTGCGCTCCAAGCTTCGACCACCACCGTGTCATCCTCTCTGCTTCTTTCCACAGGAGGATTTCGAACCCATCCCATCATAAACTACAACGATTATAAGCTTTCAACCCAGCCGGTGATGCTTGAAGTGCTAACCAAGCCCAAGGTTGCAATTCTCGACCTCTACCCGACAGGGACATATGGCGGATTGACAAGGGAATACCGGCGTCATCCATAATGGCCTTGCAAGTGGATGGTAGACTACAGCTCTCTCGACCCTTCCCAGGCAATGGCTCACTGCTTCCTCGATATCACCTAGAATGGGATGGCACTGTTTTTTTGGGATGCCCCATTCGACATGATTTGGTCGTTGAAGCCATGGCGGATGCATGGGTCAACTGGCTCTAACGCCTGCGGGCATCATAGGGTTGGTCGGTGTGCTGTCCCCTAGACGTTCCTCAGTCGAATATCCATTTCACCTCCAACGCCTAGTACCTCCCGACCGAAAGGCGTCATCCGCATGTTCTAATGCGATTGTATTCTCCTCCACATTCGTCTGTTCCAACCCTACAGTGCGCAAAGCAAACCCCGTCATATCTGAGCTGAACGGGAAGTCCACATTGAGCTTCAAGCCTTCCGGCCTTACCGCAGATCCCGCTGCCCCACGCTCCCGGGATTCCCGTGGTGACATCTCTTGATCTCGGTCTCTGGTCCAACGTTAACGCTTCCTTGTTCCTTGCTTTGATACCTATCGATGACTCGGGACGTTTCACGCTGATAAACGGATCGGTCCCCATGCGGGGAGAATCACAGATAAGAATTGGGATGCTGGATGCTGAATCCGGACTCGTATCTCAATTATCGGAGATAGCCTGTGAAGGGGTTGTGTCCACGCCTGCAGGAGATGTAAGCGCGTCTGCGAAGATAAGACTTGTGGGATCAAATCGTGCCTACTCACTCTTCACCAGATCTACCTCATACTAAGATACCATCAACTTTGGTGTTGGTGTCTCTATTGAGTTGTGTACCAGCAGGCCGGTGAACCTATTGCGTAAGACTCATGCATCGATAGCATCGATGACACCGATCTGCTGCAGTTGGACTTGCTGCACCTGATTTCGGAGGTGGACCAGGCTGTGCGAGGCAGTCAGTGAAGGTTATTGAACATGCCGAAGATGCAATCGCGTTTGAAAGGTAGGAAATTTGCAATTAGTGCTGGGATGATGTATCCTCTCTGGATGCAATACATCGACATTCTATCGTTTTCTTTCTTCGCCATTTTGATTCTTGAATATAACTCTAGAGGCATGTTATTCGACGATTTACAAGAACGCAACACAAGTGATCTATTTTCCTTCATCCCATTATGGAGGATTACAACGCTATCATTGGCTGGCTGCTGTAAGGTTGTGACTCCGATTTCGACGAGGTAATTCACCTCGTGGTCTGTCTGCGTGCACCCTTGCTCCTCACCACCAACCATGGCAGACATCGCTTCATCCATTTCCAGCCTCCTTGGAAAACTTGGTATTGTCGTCCAATATCTCAAGGATGTGAAAGACGCGCCTAAAGAATGTGACAAGCTCTCGAGGGAGCTACGTTATCTGGACATCTATCTTCCCCCCATTAAAAACCTCATCAGCTACTCAAGCGACGACGACCCATGGCTGGCGACATTACAGCAGTCGCACCATCGTTTCAAAAAGATTTCTGCAATACTTGATTGGCTCAAGGACACGCTGCTGGATGAGTCGGTAAAGAGGCGGTGGAAGCTTCGTTGGCCATTTACCAAGGAGGACGTAGCAGACGATCTGTACAGGATCAAGCGTTTCAAGACTTTCATCCTAGGAGCCATGCAGCATGACAATAAGTAAGTGATCCTCATGCTTTATTTTCGGAGGCTACTAAGCTTGGTGTACAGGGCGCTACTGCGCGTGATGCAGGAGACACTAGGCAAAGTTAACGGCAACGTCAAGAGAATTGCGGAGAACCGTTATGTCACCAGGCAGATACAGAAGGGTGCGTCCATGGTCAGGCTTCATCTTTGTATTGAATGTTGATACATGTATCTTGCAGTCGAGAAAGAAACAAAGATGGCAGAGTGGATTGCCTCTCAGGTGACTGGCCCTGAAATTATTATGAGCCGTGCTATTAGGTCCGAGCGTCGAGAGCCTCAGTCGACACCTACCCTCAAGCACGGCCAGTCTCTTCATAGATAAGTGGTTCGCATTCAGTAGCACGATCATTACCGTACCTTCATTCCAACGCACCTCAGTCTTTCACACTCACGTCGAGTGAAGACTGAAATCGTTGTTTCTTGACACCAAGGGCCTGTTGCTCAGTACGGAAAAAGGAAATTCAAAGACGTTGTGATTTTTCGTTACCTTGTATGCCCCACAAACGGGATCCGGATAATGGGAAGACACCTTTACATGCTGCCGTTCAGTGGAGTTACCGTACTGACTCCGTATTATCGAGATGCTTGCTCTTCAAGTCAGACCGGGTGGACGTGAATAGGAAAGATAGCTTTGGGGAGTGTACAGTCCGTCAAAATGTTGATGGATCACACGGGTATTGATGTATCGGCGAAGGATAACGACGGCAAAAGTGCATATGAGATGGCGGTTGAAAAGAGACAGGAGGAAGTAGCGACACTTCTTGCAGAACATGGAGCGAAGGGCCCGTGGACCGATGAGGGGCGCGCTCTGTACATACAGCTCTGTCTTATACATGTACGTACACTCAGATCAACCATTATAAATTATTTGTTCCGTAGAATTACCACCAATACACCAGTGATCCAAATCGCGCAACGCACGTAGTCTACAGCGAAGATATCAAAGACCAGATATGCGGAAATAAGCGTGAACGAAGAGAATTATACAAACGACACATGCGGTACGAGAATGGATTGCAAAATAAATAACAAACGAGAACAGAAAGCGATTGATACACTTCTTTTATACAGTTCGGTCGACCACAGCAACCGCGACGCGGATAGGGAGCGTCACTAGAGAAACAGTCCCATAAAGGAGCCTCGTACCCAATCCCGTAGGAGGCTCCGGAGCCGGCTTTCGTAAATTCAGCCTGCCATTTTCGGGTATCGTAGGCAGGCGCTCCGAGGGTCCGAAAGAAGACGACGCAGTAGAGAATGAAGGTGACAAGGGAGGAGGATACTTGGTCACAGATGGACGTGGTGGTGGAGAGACGAGCCAAGCGGGCAGCACGTACGAAAGTAGTGATGGATTCGCGTTCGCATCAAGATATCTCCCCCTGACCTTCCTCAGAGACTCCACAGAAATCTCAACATCCTTGACCCTCTGATCCTGCTTCTCGCACTTCTTCTCATGCCTCCGCATGCCCTTTTCTACAACGTCCACAGCTTCATCCACATACTCATACATCGCCTCGGCTCCGTCATCCATTCTCCGCCGGACCTTCCCCAGGGTATGCTCGATCTTCTCCATCTGTTGCTTCAGGTCCGTCAATTGTTGGCGCAGATCTTCGGTAGTCTGCTCAGGGCTGGGATAATGAATGACATCATGTAGGTGCGATATTCTGAGGGTGAGACGCTCGACGACATGCGTCCATGGGCGGATGCCGGTGGCAAGAAGGAAGAGGCCGGTGCTGAACCAGGTGAGGATATCTTCGCCTGCGATGAGGGCTAGAATGTAGCGGAGAAAGGAGGTTCCGAGGAAGGGAGATATCGTCGCAAGAATCAAGAAAAAGATTTCCATCCTTCGAAGCTCGGTATGAGCGTTTTGCTTGAGGACGTCTTCAGGAGATGGATCAGGAGGTAAATGTGGTGAACGACGACGAGGCCTGGCATTCTGGTACATTGCCCAAGGAACTGTGTAAAAAATCAGGAAGTGAGACTTGGATAGGAGTAACAGAACTCACCTTCAATCAGCTGGTGGAGGTAGAAGAGCAAGAGCAATATATACAGCAGATTTTTGACGAGGTCGCCTCCGGTAAGGAGGTTTCCCACTGGCGAAACAAGAGCCGCGACAACGGCAAGATCGAATTGGTACCAAGCGCGATTGCTCGATGTCTCGTCCTCGAGGTCTCTGGTCGTGCGAGCATCCCGCTCTGGACGTTTCGTAGATGCCAAGGGCTTTCCAGACATTTGCGGCAAGTCTTCACTGGATTCCGTGCCCGTCTCATACTCCAGCTCCGTCAGCGACGTGTCCTCCGTATGTTGTCCAGCGTCCGGTTCCTTCGATTTCTTCGACATTTCGGATTGCGCACGCTCAAGTAGGTGCATTCTCTTTCTGAGTGTATCCTGCGAAAGATCAGAGGTCATGGTGGTAGCGAGGGAAAAAGGACCGTACGGTCATCAGCCATGCACATTACGCGCCTGTTGGGCACGGCTATCAGTTGTATTTCCGAAAAGAGGATTCCTCTCCAAGGCGAATTTTTTTGGATATCGGCGTCGGCGCTGTGGTGGTGGTGGTCAGTAACAGCGAGGTGGTCGTCAATGATGGTGGTCAAAGGAGAAGCTGTCGAAGTTAAGATTGCCGCATGAGCACTGGATCGCGTGACGGGTAATAATAATACGTCGCCTGACGTAGCTAAGCTTATTTATAGCAGCCTGGTAATAATGTCTTTGGTGTTCGTTACGCGTTGTGCAAAGTATATGTCGTCGATATTTGCGTAATGCACCATACCCCATTGCCACAAAATTATACACCGACGACTCATCAGCCTCGGAGGAATCATTTACGAACCTGGTCGCGTGAGCTATCTGCAGGCTTTCGCTAGCGTCGATTTTACGTCGCAAGACCCTGCTAAATCCATCTAATTGCAAGAATATATGCGAAGTCACCCCGTGAAGAACTACTCGCATTCAACCTCCTCTCAGTAAAATACTGTACAATGGATACGTTAGCCGTCATCGCAGCCGCCTGTTTTCATTGTTATTCACAACATGATATGGATGATGTTCTTCCGCTTTGGCATATACCAACAGTGTTGTAATGTTGTTGTAGCAGGGTATTATGGGCATTCACCCGCCCAATACGGCGCACCCCTGGACTCTGCCACGAAGACCCGGCCGTAGAACGGAGACGACTTGTGGCCGAACCACCACTTATGAAAAAAAGACTTGTCAGCCGTGAAGTAACATGCACCCAAGGACTTCCACTGACCACATCAAGGAACACATATATTATCACGTCCCAGACTGCGAGCGACTACTAGAATGATCACAGGAAGTGTCTGACGAGGACGTCGTCACTCCAACCATGTCGTCCCACCGGTCTTAACTTGACACCGATTTGTCTTACTGATCCTACCGCTCGAAGCTGCGGCATCGAGGCTTGGCCGCCTTGAGTCTGCTGTATGGAGCCCGTCTTCTTGCACGTCATTGCTGTCCAGTATAGAGCGCATCCCCTTACGACGAAGCCAATTGTTGGTTGCGGCCCCTGGCATAGTCGTGATAGTCGCGATATCCGCATCAATGCGTAGTCGGGTTATTCCCCTAAAATATAGCAGGTCCAAGCGGTTGCCAGGTTCGTACTAGCAGAGTCGACATTGGGTTGTCTGCACGAGCAGCCGACGTCACAGCACCCAACGGAGTCGTGGCGTTTGCAAAGACGGTATTGGACCACGTCGTCGGCTGGTTAAGGTACGCCGTAGGAGCTGTGTCTAGGCGCCGACAGCTGGTCACGATGCTGCACAGCCAAGCGTATAAATGGACGCGTCAAGACTGCTTAAGCTCACTGGATACGAATATTGTAAGCGGAATAGGATCAAAATGTAGGGGTCATACGTCTATACGAGTGCAGGAGAAGTCAGAACCACAGAAACCCTGGAATATATGGTGTCCGCAGACGTATAGAAGGACGTCCGAGGGGACGTCCGAGTTGCAGAGTGACGGCGACAGCCATCAAAGGCATTTCCCCAGGGATTCCACGGGAAACAGCGTCCTTTGTTACTCTTGCTCCGTATCTTCTCTCCGTCCTCTTCCTCAACGTCCACCGTTCAAATGCCCAAGGAGCCGGCATAGTCAGCAGTACGAAACTTCCAATCAAACAAAAAGTCACCTACAAGACAGACCTTCAGCTGGTAAATCGCAGTACAAAGAGGAGGAGCTTACGAGATCCCGGAAAAAATGGCCATAGACCAACCACAACCCATTCAAACGCTTTGGAGGCTGCGAGAAATCAGGATGCGAGTTGCTCGACATTGTTAAAAAAACTCACCACGATCCAGAATAGTCCTGACAACGTGCCGAGAACCCAATCGCGTCAATGGTGCACCATCGACAAACCGGCAAATGCGGGTGAACTAGCGAAAACGTCTCCCTCTCCAATACTGCCCGGGAGTATGTTGTAGTTTGCCAGACCGATTTCCCGTATTGGGTGGTTGAAGGTATGACATGCGTAGAGCCGAATCAGCAACTCGGCCGCTTCGATGATCCACTAACCGGGCGGATGCGATCAGCCAGCCTGCAATTAGAACTGGGAATAAACACGTACAGTCTGTCCACTTGGCACTTGTACCGACTCGTTTCACGTTGCATTGACAAGCTAGAGACTGAAGATAGCCGGTGCTGTACACATAGCGCACGCGAAGCATCCACCGGCCAAAGGAGTTCCAGCGAGCTACCATAGGCCCTGATTCCAAAGCGCTATCATCACTGCCCCAAATCCGGATCCGTCGTACATGGCCGCTGCCTCGTGTGGAAGGTCCAACGAGTAGTCAGATGAGAATGAGGAGACCTACAAAAAATCAGACTTTGAAATGCTCATAGGAAATGACAGCCGCACATTTGAGAAGTTTGCACGACAGCAATATGCTCAGGCCAGTAGCCCGTCTTTTCGATGGACACCGCATGCTAGGTGCCAGCACATCCTTGATGAGTGAGATGTAGGAGCTGAATCGTCTAAGGCGAGCCTGCTTGACGAGGAAAAGATATGGGGACGGTATTCTGAGCAAAAAATAAAATCAACGACAATTAAGAGATGATTTACTAACAAAACACAAACCTCGTACTTCGAAGGCGAGAAACCAGTGACTTCAGCACTGGAGGAGAAGGATATACATGTGGCCATATTCGCGGTGAAGGAAACCGCCAAAAAAGAATGAAGAAATAGTTCGTCGTGGTATGACGGAAAGATTTCGCTTGCCCGGATTTCTCCGAGACGGTTCCGGGAAATGGCTAAAAATAGAAGCTCCACTTGAACGTTACCTTCAACGTCCGTCTTGCGTCTGTCAATACACTGTTCAGAACCCGCCTTCATACCACGTCATGAACATTCTCGTATGTGTGATATCCCATGTTTCTCCGGAGAAAATTCACTCTGTCGACCAGCAGCTATAGCCCAAACAGGTTGACAGGCTCGCGTCAACATGCGCAGCGATCTTTCGCGACCTTGGAATGGCCTGTATTTTTCTGTCCGTGTATCGTTTGCCTAATTATCCTGGAAGAATTCGACACGTAGATGTGTATCCGCAGTCCTCTCATCAGGTGACATTGACGCGTCTCAAGGATCGATCCATTCCTGGCAGCCTGCTTTGCTGTCAAGACTCAAGACTGTTTGACAATTCAATAAAACTCAACTTTCCCTACGACATGCCTAGTCATTCCGGAGTCTCGGGCTATAATGCACGCACGGAGACATGTAGGGAACTTACATTATTGCTTATCGGCCGTCGTTAATCGCAGTGCTACGTACAGGTAACTCTTATACAATCCAACGATCCGATAACACTAAGCAGTGCGTTTGCGTTTCACAGTTTCTGTGCACATAGCCCAGAGGACTGTCGATCTGTCTTCAATGGCATCATCTAGCTTGGGATAGGCGAGCACCTGGCGAGCCGAATGCTCGCACATGACAAACCCTGCACCGATCTTGGACTACCACTCAGTCCGTAGCTGTGAAGACGATCACGTCCCAAAGGAACCATTACCTCTTTCCCCCTTTTCTGAAGCTCAAGCATAACAGATTCGTACGATGCGACGAAGATATGATTGTTGTACATCCAATGATGAGGGCTAATGCCAAATGTATAATAACAATAAAACTGCCAATCGCAGACCGGAAGGTCGAAGATAGTCTGCAATTCCACCCCTGGCGACTCTCAGTGCTAATGCGCTATCACTCTCCACGCGTCAACAACTCCCCAGACCACCCACCCAACTTCATTCTCCGTGACATAGGACGGCAATGCCGACAATACGAATGATACGAATGTAAACGCGAATATTCAGCGTATTAGTGCGAAAAATATATCTACAAGAACCAAGAGTGAGCATGATATCGTCGTATTGAAGGATAGAAAACTTACTGCAATATAAGAGTTCATAACAGTCAAACCCGAAGGTAAATCATGCTATAACGCATCCACTGGTGCTCGAAGAGCCGGACGCCTCATTTATAGTGCCTTCCAAGGCAGAAAGTTCGTCACCGTCGACCGACTTCTCCGAAACGATTGTTGCAACCCACTCGAAGCTATCCATTTGTGATGATGAGGATGAGTACGCGTGAAGGTACGAGAGAGGTATGAAGGTATCGCAAGCGGGGGCTGGAGATCAGAACCTGACGTTAACTCAACCTCCTCTCCTCCTTTTATAGAGCCTACCTAACGTACCGGGTCTGTCTCACTTTCATTTTGCACGGCCCAAGGCTTATTGTCTTTTTTCCCAAAGCGCAATTAGACAAACTCTGATTTGCGATCAGCAGGTGTGACCTTCCTTTTTGGGACGTACCGCTTGGCTTCACAATAAGAGGTGGGTTCCGTATCATCTGGAAACATTGTAAACAATAAGGCATCTAGACAGATTGACTTTTCTCGGCAGTGGGTCCTTCCAGACAAAAAGCCAGGGCTCGGAGTGGCGTCCGTGATCCTGACTTGGAATTACGTTCTCGCATAGTGGGCGTCGGGTGGACATTGTGTGATGTATCGGTATGTGTAAACGCCTCGTTTCTTCAAACCATCCATTCAATTCACCTGCAGCTGATTCCGGGTCTTGGAAAACTCCTACTGGCCTGCATTCTTATCAACCGACCCCGCGCTAATGGCTCGGTTCTAGCTACAGGTGAAAAACACGAGCTTCTCGGCCGTGGAAAAACCCTACCCGTCTAATTGTCTGCTGTCAAGACTTCCAGCGCATAATGACGAAATGGCACGAGCGTAATATGCCGATCATCACTAGGAACGGCGGAAATGCTTTGCAGAATATCATATGTTCGTGCCTTACTTCGAGGCGCTTTTAGTGGCGTGTACGGATCATCCGTCGAGTCAGAACGACCCCAGATCTACGAAGGCATCCTGGGTGTTCAGTAACCGGTTAAGGCCCGTTTGTGCTAATCATTGTTTGCAGTGATACGGGACCCATTCGTCCATGAATCTTCCTATTGTTTTCTTCGTGGGAGGTTTACCGTTATCGCGGCCCGCCCCACTCAAATGTCTCAGTTGAATTTTTGAGCGCGTGCATTAGCGGAGCAAACGGTCTTTCGGGGAAACTGCGCAAGTCGTGGTCCATACACGACTCAGGATAATTTTGATGATCCGTAAGCACTAGAACTCTTCCTCAGCTTGAGTCTCCATTGATTCCAACTTGCTGGACGTAGGGAAAATGTCAGTGCTACTTACGAACATCGATGTCCTTCTATCACAAGTAACCACACCAACGCGACTCTTTTGCTGTTGATGCATACTCTCCGATCTGCGCATCACCGCAATAGCGACTCTAATTGTTCTCACCACCTGTCTGCCTGCCTTAGACAAGCTTGACACCGTCACGGCTAAACCTTATCCTCCCTTTTCTCTCCGAGGTGTGAAAAGATTATTTTTTGCGACGTTCCCGAGACTCATATTCATTTACAGAAGGCGTAATCTCCCTCGCCAGTATCACGTTCTTGCCTGGATCAAAGCCTCTCATACGCGAAACAGGAATTTCTATTGTGTCGAATTTCAACGACCGCTTTCTGCTGTCAATGCGGAACTTTGTTTAAGTTTAATAGACTAGCGCTTTCACCATCCAATTCGAGCGGAACAATTAGGATATGCCCTCAACCAGACGCCTATGACTCTACGATGCTGCACGTATGGTTTCTTTTGACTGCTTTTGGACTTAACCTCGTTTATCACTGGGCAGGCATCGAATCTATTTTTTCTCACCGGCCCACCGGCAGAAGGACGCGGTAATCACACTCCATCGGTATCGAAGAACGCTCGATTCCTAAACGGACCTCTGCAATTCCAGCATGAGACCTCATATGCTGGCGTTACGCTTATTTACTCGGAAACCTTCGTTGAACTGTATAGTTTCTGCGCATGAACCTTCCGCAAGTAAACTCCACCGTACCACTGACTTGTGTGACCACTGTTTCGATGTCTGCTAAAGTTCACGTTGAGATTCCGACACGAACCACCAGTATCGGACTGCGTCTCTGTCGTACAAACACTCACATCGATGGAAAAGAAAAGATGGCTGAATCTGTGGACGTGATTGATGGCATGCGTCTTCCCATGCAGTCCTATGCCTCATCTCATCGTAGGTCCGCAGACCAGGAACGTGAACCAGACGTAGTTGAAACAAGACCCTCGTCCCGCGGTTCGCCATTCAGCGACCTAGACACGTCCACCGACGATGATCAAATCCAAACTTCCAAGGAAAAAACATCCAACACGACCGACGTCGTGATGACCCGAGCATCTGCCAAAGTACGGTATCCTCCCACTCTCAGATTCACATGAGCCTGACAATCTTCCTCAGGCGGAATGGCCGACAGTAGCTATGAGACTTGGACACAAAACCCGAGACCACGGGGGAAATTGGAAGGACTATCAGACAAGGGTCCTTCAGAACTTAGGTTCTCACCTTCTCAAGGGACCTGAGCGTCATCAGGAGATCGCTCGATTGGCGATGGATGCCGGAGAGTATGCCCACATGGTTGTAATCTGCGATCCGACGGATTATGGAGCAAGATTGAAGAAGCAGGGAGAACCAAAAGCATGGAGGCTCGAAAACGCTGATATAAGCACCTGGGGAGTAGAACCAATCCATCGCCCCATCCCAGTAGGTTCTCTTCCTAGAATACCAATAATGCATTCAGTACTTAATTGGCAATCTCTCAGTGTCAACGCTGCATCGATGCGGGAATACCATGTATGTTCACAAACAGCCGCCAACCGAACAACGCAGTTTGCCGACTCTGTTCCGTGAAATTTTCACGATGTGATGGCACGACACCAGAAAACAAACGTCCAGCTGCGAAACAGCCTGAACCAGTAGACTACAAGAAAGGCTCGACGTCATCTGGGAAGCGAAAGAGCGGAGACGAGACGTCGGGTAGCATCCAGGCCGCTTCCAAAAAGCACAAGTTCGACCTTTTCACCGATAATTCTTCTCCCTTATCCTCAACGCCGTGCGTACTCCCCACTGGCACGGATTTTGAATCCACAAAGTCCGTACCCGCCCTCATTAGCGAGTTATGGACCAAGGAGACAAAGAAATACGAAGCACGCATTCAAGAACTTGACAAGGAGCGTGATAGATCCACGTCGACCCTTGTGGTATATCAGAGGGAGCTGCATGCCGCAAAGCAGCAGAGCACGGATTTCAAGGCACGGGTTGAACTGCTCGAAGCGGAAATCGCAACATTGAAAGGTGGGAAGGTAATGCTCGAGGAACGCGTGGGTAGCACGAAGAAGGCATTAGAAGACCTGAAGAGCAAATTCCTGGTGAAAGTGATCCAAGCTACTGATGAAATTATGATTGGCTTTGACGAAATAGCTGCTCAGTAGGCTTGGGGAATTTTTGTACAACGAGCGTCATATCATTTCTTGAAATGCGTATTTTGAATATCTGATTGAATATAAAATCTTTGGTAAAATAGAATAATGGAACGTGAGGGTAAAATTGATGTACAAAACGATATTGCTTCCGTGCTTAATGCGAAGCACAACAACTTTGGCGCTGGACTGTTGGAAAAAAGCTTCCATCAGACCACCATCAACCATCTTCTGCCGCTCCATCCAACTTTATGGTAGCACCTGGCACCACTTACGCTCAACTCCGCAACATGGATCTACTGAATTTGATGGTCGATGACATAGACTCTAATAATGGGGGATCCATGACGGACAGCGAAAACGCACCCGAACCTAGCCTTGAAATAACCGCTCCTCGAAGAAAAATCCAACAGGTCGTAGGTCCACGATCTCGCACAAATGGACAGGTGCAGCGAAGCTCGTGAAATATATCACTCTCATAGCAACTTATTACTCTTTTCTTCAGCAAACTTGGAGAACGCTCTCTGCTCGATGTGGATACCGACCCCGACTCCCCAACGAAGAGTGGTCCGAATACATTGACCGTTCTCTCCGACACTTCGGGAATACCCTCCTGAAAGTAGCAACCGACGCTGAACTCGAAGCTGTCCGGCTCACCATGAACAAGGGCGAGTACGCACACCTCGTGCTGACCCTCGACACCACAGACTACGAGACCCAACCAGAAGAGCGTGCAGGTAACTGGGTCCTCAGTAACACAGACTTGGGAGATTGGGGTCTGAAATGCCTTAAGCGCGAACCGGCTGTAAGTGTGCGATCTGGTCCAATGGGGATTTCATCAACTCAACAGAGGATCCTTACAGTGCCGACGGTGCATCGAAGCAAATATTGACTGCACTTATACGAGCAGCCAGCGTCTAAACGATGATGAATGCCGTTTATGTGCCGTGGAGTTCGCGCATTGTGAAGGCGCTGCTGCACGAAAACGAAGATACCCGTCCGATGCAACTTCCCAAAGTGCCCATTCTTCCCGCCCTCCATTGAAAAAGCACCGGACTGAGGTGACTCATAACCTGGACCCAAGCCGTTCACTACCAGGTCCTGAACAATCCACTCCCGGGTTGGCTCACAACCTTTGGAAAATTAGCACCACCTTAGGAAATGAGGTGACGACTCTACGACATCAACTTGAATCAGAGAGAGAAACTCGACGAGCACTGGAGAAGATGAATTCTACGTTGGAAGAGGAGGGGCTGGCTCTGCGTGCACGAGTTGTTGTGCTTGAAGCTGAAATAAAGGTACACGAAGTTGAATCTATGCGGGCTTTGGAAAGGATATGGGTTCGAAAGGACGGCAGAGCCGAGTGAGGGTTCCAAAGGACTATGATCATCTCAGCCTTGTTTGACTTTGTAGTTAATTTAGCCAGCAGCGTGGATGTTAGGAATATCGGACGAATCTGTCCGACCCCGAACGCCGGCACAGAAGGATCTTCTTGATTCGCTGAAGTTGGCATCACGGAAGGTGAAATTTCAATCCCTAAATGGTTTCAGTAATTCCTACTTCAGCTCGATGCAAACATAGAATAACTCGGAAACCTACGTGGAACTATACAGTTTAGATTGCATGATTCAAGGTCCACTTCGAATCACTAGCACCACTCAGAATCCCCACTCATATTCAAATTCCAGCAAGTACACTTTCTGGACCACCCTTCAACTTCACCAGCGATAAAGGGTTTCAGTGACAGAGGACCTGAGTCACAACCTCGTTCCTGCTCGTCTGCTTTCTCATACACCTTCGACAAGAAACGCGTTTCAGACATTGCAACTGACGCAGGAGCCCCCTTCCCCCAGCGACATGATATTTAGCGACATAGAACCTGATGACTTCTTTTCTCCCGTAGCGGAGGTGTGTTCCGTCATAGCAACTCATCTCATTGCATCTGACACTGTAAGCAGGTTGAACGGTTTGACTCCTCCAAAAAGCACGAACAGCACAGGCCCGCAAAAGACGCCGACAGTAAAAGGCCAATCAAACACCACCCGCGAACCAAAACCGGGCTTATATTGGAGGAGGGAGGAAGGAGGAAGGAAAAGCGCAAAAACGGGGAGGTCGGAGAGGACACTCAGTCGAAGAAGCCGCGTCTAAGCACTTCAACTTCAACTTCATCCACCTCTGCATATGCGGCCTTTACCGAGTTATGGGATAAAACGATGAAGCAGTACGAGGATCGTATGGGCCAATTACAGGTACAGTTGTGGGAACAGCAGGAGCAGTCAGAATCACTCGCTGGGACCTACAACGCAGAAATTCGGGCGGCGAGGCAGCGTATTGCAGAGCTTGAGACAGAGAATACAACACTCAAAGAAAAGGTCGGCTTGACGAGGAAGACGATGGAGAGTCTGAAGATCTTGATGGAGCTATGAATTGGTCGTAGTATGGTTACAGAGCTTGTATTCGGACTTGATCGCGAAAACCACCTGCGAAGATCCCGGTGACAATGCTACGAATGCCTTCGAATTCCGGAAAACAGAGTCAGAAACACCGCCAATTCTGTGTTGTATCTTTTCCGCTCAACCTTTACCGCTGCGCTCGCATCCATGCCTGCGACGAAAACAAAAAATGCAGGCTTATCCAAGCATGCAGACTTTTTGGATGCGACAAGCGACTCTGAGTCTGGAACACAGAACCGAAGCGAATACACCGACGGAGGGAGCATGACTGACCACGAAGCCGAAGATGAGAATTCTCCAGGCCCAGCAAATCGAGGAGTGGAAAGACACAAGATGACCGTGTCTCGCACAAACCGACAGGTGAGATCCCCCGAACGCAATCAGCATATCCCGCACTCACCCTGCACTAGCAAACCTGGAAAACCCTCTCCGATCTCTGTGGATACCGACCCCGCATGCCAGGCGAGGATTGGGAGCACTATTGCAAACGCTCCCTTCGTAAATTCGGGAAAGCCCTCCTCAAAGAAGCCACAGACGTGGAACTCGAGGCCGTCCGACTCGCCATGGACAAAGCCGAGTATGCGCACCTCGTCCTGGCCCTGGACACCACCGACTACGAGGTCCAACCTGAGGAGCGGGCAGGGAACTGGGTCCTCAGCAACACTGACCTAGGAAATTGGGGCTTGAAGTGCGTTAGTCGTGAACCAGCAGTAAGCAGGCAACGTCCCCCTCCCGAGATTACATCAATTTACCAAGAGACGCTCATAGTGCCGAAGGTGCATCGAGGCAGACGTCGATTGCACCTACACGAACAGCCAGCATCTAAGCGACGGCGATTGTCGTTTATGCTCTGTCGTATTCGCACACTGCGAAGGCACTGCTGCACGAAAACGCGTACGCCAATCCAATGCACTCGGTAGCTCCCATTCCCCACCAAAGAAGGCCCGGACTG
Source organism: Armillaria borealis (assembly GCA_030435635.1). Taxonomy (NCBI): domain Eukaryota; kingdom Fungi; phylum Basidiomycota; class Agaricomycetes; order Agaricales; family Physalacriaceae; genus Armillaria; species Armillaria borealis. The sequence goes on along the minus strand of JAUEPT010000253.1, from coordinate 25,706 downwards.
GCACCGAACCCGGTCCTTCAGCGCGTCAGGACAGGGAATTCCTGTCCACGCCCTGCTTCACGCAAAATCTCTGGAACACGAATGGCGTTTTGGGAACGGAGGTGATGGATTTGCGACACCAACTTGAAGCCCAGTGGAAGACTCAAGAAGCTCTAGAGAACGACAAATCAGCGCTGGAAAAAGAGGTGCTAGCTCTGCGCGTGCTGGTTGACCAGCTTTTAGCCGAGTCCGAGGCAGATAAGAAAGCTTTGCGGGCAGTGAAGGTGGCGCTGGCGGAAAGAGAAACGGCGATGCTGAAAAGAAGGTCCGCCGTGGTCATGAATAAGAACGGTCCAATTTCATCTTCAATGCAGCCCATGTCACGGTCATAACTTCAAAAATGCCTGCTCGATCTTTGAACGCCACTTAATTACAGTGGGCTCATGTGAAATCTGTTCGAGGTCGAAGCGATTCTAATCGTGGAAACAAGGTCAGAATACTGACTATGAGCCTCTTGATGTTCCCTTGATGCCGTGACCTTGACGATGCAAAAGATAAAATTGTACAAGTTGACGCCTGCTGCTGCCAAACTCCGTGGTGCGGAAACAAAATATAAAATTCGAGTAGCACCCAAGTCGAGGGTGCCAGACCGTCCCCATAGGCGATAATGCTACATTTACAACGAAATGAAATAACCGAAAAAATAAACAGAGGTTGAGAAGGGGTAAAGAGAGTCGACGCGGGAATAAAAGGGCTGCCGCATAAGTTTGGAGAGTGTATAACACGAAGACATGGATGAGGTGAATGAGCTGCGCGGATCTAAACGTTCCATCGAGAGCTCTGCCTGGCGAGCGTTCTGGTCGGTGGCAGGCTGGTCCTCTAACGTGGTGACTGGTGTCTTGAAAACAGAGAATCAGCAAACGCCACGAGAATAGAACTAAAACCGACATACCAGTCAACGACCAACGACGCTCCAGTCAATGGATGCACTATGACACCACACAACCCGTGTAGGCCACAGACCCATCACGATATTCAAAATTGACAGGTACGTCAGCGAGGTCTCCCATTTCTGGTGAAGACGACGAGGATGAGGAGAGAGTAAGCGCAAGCTCGAGCTCGAGTTCAGTATCGAAGGAGTCCATGGAGGCTGGTAGATTTTGTCCTAACGACAGAGAGGTTGGTTTCGCGGGTGGGCAGACGAAGTGCGATAAATGGAATTGAGGACAGAAAAAGAGGTCCTTTTCCTTATATTCGAATTTGCTACTCGCGGCATTGAAATACAATAGGAAGAGCGATGAGACCGATGGGCATTGTTCAGAGCAAGCGATTGAACAGATTGGGCGATGAATGGAGCGGAGTTCAAAAGGGATGTCATAGAACGCGATACCGTGATCTGATCTTTCCCATGTTTGGGTGCGCGTACCCTTGACCCTCCCTGACCTTGTACCGAATCCGTAATCTCGAGTATGTAACCATTACGAAGACTGACAAATTCATGCGGAAACTCGTGGGCTCAACGCATGGAACGTTCTTATTTACGAAGCGTGAGCTTCCGCCCGTCTTGTCGAACAATGCTCGTTATTGTTCCACGACCTCGGTGTTCCTCACTCGCTCTCGCCTGTGGGTGATCCTGCCTGATGATATGTTCGTACTTTCCGGCAAAAAATAAAGGTGTGAGAAGAAACCTTAGCTTTGCGAGAAAGGTACGCCTCACACAACAAAATTCAATCACCCGTAAGAATGGTTTCCTTAATTCTTTTTATATCTAATGATACAACAGACGAATTACCGAAAAAGAAATTTTGTACAGAATTCGAAAAGACGAAAAAATAAAAAGGTGTAATGTGTTTCTCATGAAGAACGATCTGTAGTATTTATATTGATATCCTGGTGCGACGCATCAGATGAGGGATAAGTAAAGGGTCTCGCAGAGCCCTGTCGACGAGGATGGCGCGGAGGCGGCGGTAGGGGTATGGGCATAGGAGGCAAAGGCAGTTCTACCACGATCGAACTCGGGCTCTCAAAAGCCGTCGCCATCGACGGGGTAGGCGGTAATGACTTCTGAGGATCCGTCCCATAACATGTCGTGTCATCAGACTGTCCATCATCGTAATCCAAATCATCCAGACTGCTCCTGTACTTGTAAGGGGACGGCGGGGTGGGCGTTTGGATGCTTGTGGTGGATGTATTGGCAATATTCGATCTTGGGGATGATGGTGCGATGCTGGGGAGCGATATCGCACCGTTCTTGTCTGAGGACCTGAAGCGTGGGTTAGACAGATAATCGTCCAAGAACAAGACAAGACAAACCTAGCCCACGACCCGAATGAAGACTTCTTAGTGTCGGTCTTAGGAGTCTGCCTAAGGACATTCCTGCGGAACCACAAGAACCACTTCTTGTAGTCTTCAACTGCCTCTCGTCCAAACGCAAAGAAGGCGACGAATATGATCGTCGATGCAGGGACCAACCACCATAGGAAGTAATACGCCCTTGCGACTAGTGGAGGGAGAAGAATCGCAGGGTACTGATCCACACGTAAAAAGTCGGAATGGACATGCCTCCAGTTGTCCCAGGTGCGTATAGGAATGCCAATCGTAGTAAACCAGAGAGTATAGCAAGTAACAGCTAACGACCAGATCATTTGCATGATGGACATCAGCATAAGTCGGAAGTATCGCGAAATCGTGAGCGCCGATTTTGAGGAATTTAGATGGGCAGCGAATGTCATGCGTCGAATCATGAAGTGTCGGAGGGCAAGGCCTGTACAACGAAACGAAAATGATGAGCTCTTCCGTCGACTGCTGACAGCCGTAAGACATACCAGCAAAGACTAAGCATGCAATAGATAGAAGAATGGGAGGTATCCACACGATGAATATTGCAGGAATCGAGAAATAGGTAGTAGGACGACAGCCGTACTCTTCAATAATATCGAACCTATGACCTTGCACAACGTAGTCTGTAGCCTCTCGAGGTAAGCATCCCGTCACATCAATTGAAAGAAAACCACCTACGCAGCGCCATAAAAATGAGAGGCAAGCCCCAACACATCCCCACCTCAAAAATCCTCCGCCTCTTTTTATCAGCAATCGTCGTCTGCGCATTCCTCACCGACGCCACCTGCTCGAGATGGATACATATACACAAACAGGCAGCCGGTAGCGCAACATTCGCGCCAATAATCAATTTTGTGGCTATCACAAAGAAAAAAAAAGTCAGTCTCCGTCTTTCACGCGACCAGCTGATGACTCACTGATATCACACCAAACCGGCACAACGATGTCAACGTTATTGGCCCATACCAAAGCATCGACACCATAAACAAAGTTCATGATGAACAACCAGCATATAATAGACAGTGTGGCGACATTTCCTACGCGCCAGTGCCATGGCAGAGGAAGGACGAGGGACAGAGCAGCGAGGAACGCAACGGGAGCGAATTCACGATGCATTGGTGGAAGGGAAGGGAGCGGTGAAAGAAGGATGAAAAAAGTTTTCTTTTTTTCATGGTGCGTTTGTTATAAGAATAGAACAAAGACGAAGGAAGGAACAATAGCCCACTAATTGTGGGCCTAATGGGGAAGGGCTGATGGTGCTTCGGGAGATGCCGGAAGACACCAATTTGGCACTTACTTTGTCGAAGGACCCTTACTACTCCCTTACTTCTCTCGATTACAGAAATTGGATGACCCTCCGGAAAGGATAAATAATCGTCAAATTGAGCTAGACTCACGACAACATTCAATTTTGTGCCTGTTCGAAATTCCTGATCACTCTACGATCTTGTTGACAGCGATCACTTGCTCTGTACTTTGTCCTACAGTCTACTTTAGCCAAACTTTATCCAGTTGCTTCAGACCCCAGAACCTACCGTCTAGCCTACCGTTAAATTAAATTATTCGTCTCTCATCAATTCTAATCAGAGATCAGCGCAGACCTTATTGTCCTAGTACTGGACTCATCGGTAAGATCGTAGACTCTTGGTTTTCTTCAGACATTCAGAGCCCCATAGTCAGGGAAAGTCATGCAGCCTTACAGGGACCGGTCGATTCCTAAACCGTACTTGAAACCTAGCAACCCTAGGTTCTCGACAAACAATTGGAATTTGGCTCATCGACTTGAACCAACTGTTTAGTATCAGTGGCTTAGAGCATTTTCCCTTATCGGCCAGTAGCCAATTCATTAGCTTATGTCCTGTAGAATTACGGGACTACTCGGTCCTGGTTCGATGACCTCGTGGGCGCAGAGCGATGATTCTCGTCCCCGGAAGTACCACAGATATGTTCAAATGTCCAATTTAATAGTACTCGGCTACTAGTAACCAAATATACACGAAGTGTAAGTCACTGTAACAGAGTGACCTTACCGTCCATGTTTACCTAAGTTTAGTGAGTTTACTATACGAGTAACCCTCTTGATAACAGACAGGCCATGAGGTACTCCGCCGTCAAATACCACATCAATCATACTCTCCCACTCTACGCGCACGCGAGGTAGTCCAAAAAGTCCTCGTAGTACCGTCAGCTCCATCTCTAATACTTCAGGATAGCTGCTTGGATGAGCATGGTGCCTCGCAAAGAGAAAAAAGACATACTCGCGTGAAAACGTCGAAAAAACTTCTCGAATAATGTTCTCTTGCGACAATTGCGAACGCAGGTTGTTGAACGCGAGTTCCTTGACATCTTGCAGTCCTGCCTGCCGATGATACTCGTTTCAATTCAACTGGTCAACGACATCAAAGGGTTCAAAACGTACTTGAGACGCCAATCGGTACATGGATTTCGGCGAGCAGGCATGATCATCGCTTTGAACTTGAGAGCCCGCTGATTTAAGCGGTTTGAAAGCAATCTTTCCAGTATAAACCCACGCTATAAGGGCTCTGAAACTGAAAGATACGTTTATATCGTCTACGAACGAGGATAGAATAGGAAGATACACACGTCTGGTAGGCTATGCCCTTGATGAAAAATACAGATCCCAAGCGCCTTGGTCTTCTTGCTCTGCTTCCTCCTTGATCCGTGTCATCTTCTTGGTGAACAGATTGAGCTCTAAGAACAGCTTGATTTGAGAGACTCTTGGACGACATTTCCAATTCTCCATCAGAGTCTGAGGGTAACCGCTCTGACACTGGAGAGATTGCAAACGTAGAAGCAACTGACACTGTGTCAACTACCATCTCAGATGCGTCTGACGTATATCCGCCTGTAGCGGCGCAATTCTCTTCCTCTTGAGCGTCCACATCCACTTCATCATCTGGATCAACGTCCGATTCGAGATCACTGTCATCCTCAAAAGGATACTCGAAATCGGCTTCAAAATCACTATTGTCGGCATCGATATCAGCAATATCGTCCTCAATCATATCTAATATAAGAGTAAGAAGCAGACAGAAAGAGAAGACAACTCAGACTTGCATTTATCAAAGAACTTGCTCCGCCCCTTCAAGATTTTACTTGTCGTAAAGATAGCACGAGGAGCAGAAACACCTCCTTGCTTGGAGCGACGCGTGAACAGCACAAATTTCTTGTCGATCGGAAATTCACCGCCGAGTGAAGTGGTGATCACCTCCATGATCTCTGGCTCTGTTGGTATTTGAACGACGGGTTCGCGGGGAATAATCAGAGTAACAGTCACATCGAACGATATTTCGCCGTATGATTTCCGTTCGATGAACGTTCCTAGAGTGATCTCAGGTGACTCTACGGGCAGTTTCAAACTGCAGGAAAACGCCTCCTTGCCGCAGCACTCCGCGATGATGCGTAGCTCGCCGAAGGGCATGTTCCCAATGGCACCAGGATGAACGGACAAGGACCCCTCGCAATACCGGCTTTTAGAAGGTATACCGGTCTTCGTACGAGAGGTGAATTCGACGAACACGAGTGTGCCAGTGAAATACCAGCCCAAACCACAAATTGCGCTTTGAAACTGCTCCCGGTCACGCCACCATGATATTACGGCAAAGGAAGACTGGACTTGGAAAGGATCGCTGGACCATCGATCAGAATGGACCATTCTGACGGTGCGCTGAGAGATTGGAGCAGGTCCCGAGGACATCGTGGTCGGTGGTCAAGGTGGGGCTGGAAGGTTGGTGTACACGAGGCGGGTTGGTATGCTTCCAATGCCGTGGACGGCGTCAATCAGATAAGCGCGCGCAGCCTACCCTAATGTATGTCAAAATTTATATTATCAAGTGGACGGCAAGAAGTTAGGCGCTAGGGTCACTAAAGCGCACGGCCAGCGCCTTTGATAAAACTGCGGAGCTCCATGAAGCTTGAAGCTTTGAAGCTTCAAATTTGAAAGTCTGAGACGTCCAGAAGATTCAAAGGAGATGGACCGATAAATGCTCACATATAGGATTCTTCAGGCCCGAGGCGTGTCCATGTGAAAGCCCGGTGAGACGTGATGATTGCGACCGTTCGACTCGGAGCCTGAGGACTCATGACAAGGAGGATGAGGCACGCTCATGTTTAATGGAGGATCCAAGTCAGTAGCAGTAGCCTAAGAGCTTGTATCATTCGATGATAGCACTGTGATAATTTAAGACTGGAACATCGGTGCAGAGAAATGTTGGGAGGAACGAAAACGAGAAGGATCTCCCAGTCATCGGTGTTCTTCGGTGACACGCCGAGGTCCTCAAGCGGGCCGAAAACCGAAAGATGACACGTGACTGTGAACGCGTAGTCAGGCGCGGCCAGTTCTCAGTCTGGGACACGACGCCTGACGCGACTGGCCCCTTGCGTCGCGCCGCTCAGGGCTTACAACTCAAGCTCCGACTAAGAGGAGTCGGATCCACCGCGTCGTCCGGATCTCTTTGACGGCAGAGTGTTATATAATTGTACCCTCTCAATCCGAACACCCAGCCTCCTTTCAACTTGACAGCTTACCCAAAGATTGGAAAGATATAGACACCGTTACTGAATAGCTGATAGCGCTGTATTGGGCCATGTGCGTGATCCTGTACCAGTCAGCCGCGTAAAGTCCTGTTTCGAGCGATCCTTCTTTCTTCAAGTTTGTACCAGCATTGCTGCAAACCTCATACACTAATGCGCGCCGCAGTCTTCGCGAGTGCGTCCGCTTCATGATTATCCTCTCGCCCAATCTTCCAAAACCCTACTTCAAGCCCTATCAACTCCAAGTCCGTTACGATACTGTCCAACCTGCAGAACAAGTCAAGGTTGGTCGGCGGCACGCCTTGCGAAGTGCGCCAAGAGTTTCTCCGTTGATTTTCATTTGTACTTGATGTCAGCACCGAGCAACGGTTGATAGCATTCATAACTTCACAGACCTGCCATTGAGGAAACCACTTTGTTATACCCTCGGCAACATAGTGAGAGTCCGTAACGCACCACGAACTTCGGCCGCGCAACACCATAGCCGCTTAGATGAGTACGGTATAGAGAGTCCGAATGCTTCCTCAGGCTTGGTGAATAACTTTCTTGCGCCTCCTTTTCGAGTTCCTCCAGGCCACGGATTGCGGCCAGTAGCTCAGCACGCTGGCTTGTCCTCAGGGCTCTAGGATCGACGGAATCATCGATAGGAATGCTCCATTGATACTCAGGAGCAGTACCCATGACTATGCCCATTCCAGAGGTTGCATTAACCTGGCCATTGTTGGAGCAAGCCCCGTCGGTGAAGACAAGCTTGATGTCGTGGCAGGGATCCCATGGCGACCTGAACGTCCCGTCTATGAAACAACCGGCGAAATATCGAGTGCAGTAAGTGCAGTGCGCGATCTGGTTATGGTCATAGTAAAAAGGGAGGTCATCAAAGTAGCAGTTCTCTTTGACAATGAACTCGCGGTTGACGATTCTGTTGTTGTCCATGGTCAGGTAGCTGAGAGAAGTAGGTAAAAGTTAAACGTTAAAAATCAACGACAGTGGCGGCTTTGATAGGCGACGCCATGTTGTACTTATTCTGTGCTGACTCGTCTCTGTAATTTCGAGACCGGAGTCCGCTGGCGCAATGTCTAAAGAGCAGGCAAGGGAGGTCGCGCATAGTAGTACCTTCTCATTAGGCCGCGTCGATGCCGTCGTCTCGCAAATTGCAATCCTTAGTCGTTGTTTCGCGGTTGCAGCTACTCCTGCAGCGATCTTGGTGTTGTCCTGACATCCTCGAACGCAATACAAAATTTGAATTTCTCTGGAGATCCAGATGCTCTGGTAATACAACGAGGTATAGGTGGCGCGAGAAAAACGGGAAAGACAACTCGATGATCAAAAAAAGAATGTAATGTAAACGAGGAATAGTCAGCAGGTTTACGATGAAAGGGATGTCGCAGAAAGCAAGGCAAAGGGCGCGCACACTATCAAAGTGCCTGTAACTTGGCCTCAGTGGCCGTGCCATCAGAATGAGGGGACAGCGTACGATGACTCTAGGAGATATAACGCAATTTGAAGCAGAAGTAAAGACAGTTGAATTTGGCGCTCATTGAAAAAGGGTTTTCTATGAGAATCATCAGTTAATGTGATAGGGACTCATACAGTCCGGAAAGACGCACGGGAAATCGAAAGCCTCGCGGCATAATTTATGTAGGCTCAACCAAGTTGGGAGCAATGACAAGCCTAGGAAGGTGGCATCACTCAGCGCCTCCATTTCACGTACATAGAAACTAGAAAACCAACCTCTATCTCTGCGCTCATGCAATAACACAAAAAGCGACAGGGTTGCCAGAGTCGTACTGCTCCAAATTGATGGGTACAGGAGCAAGCTCCTCGTAGCTATCCGGCGAGGTGGCAGGTGCGCCAAAGGAAAGTTCTGGCGCAAACTCGGGGTCGACAGTGAGGTTGATAAAGGTGTCCATGGAGTGCTAATGTTTAAGGATATGCGGCCTATTGCGCTAAGTGGGGGGATGGTTGGCTTCGGTTAAGGCGCGGAGGACATAGGTGTGACGTTTATATACTGAAAACCGTGCATCGGAGCCCAACTAGGTGAACAATTGGCCAGTGGACAATAGGGCGTAAATACTTTGTCACTGCAACGACATTGTAGCGCATGGACAGTTGCAAGACCTTGTTCCTAAAAAGTGCAACAATGTGGTGCGGAGTTCGGTTTGGTGATCGGGACGCTTTCTGCCGACGGGAGCCGTCGCTAATTGGGTTCGGGCCGAACGTTTTAGTCCCTGCCACTTTTTTTTCTGGAAGCAATCATGAAATCTGGCACGGTTCGCTCGGTGTCTTAAAACTGATCCTCGCCGATACATATCCGATAAATCCCGTGAAACTTCTGGGAAAAAACAACCATGAAAGCCTCTCCAAAACGTACAGATTGTTGTAATTGTCTTTTCAAATGTAAGATAAATGTACAATGTAGAAGTCGAAGAACATGATACAGTAATGAAGCATATTATCATACTGCGTGGTACTGAGATTCCAGATCACCAGTACGTTCAGGTCCCTCATCGAACTCATCTTTCTCCTCCTTACTAAAATGGGAAAAATACGGTGACTGATGCAGAGTCGAAGATCCGCAGGTTGATATCGTATCATCCACAGTGATGGTGGTAGTCGGCGTGGTAGGTGTTGGGGGTGTCTTAACGTCGTGAAGAGGCATGGAGTCTGTGGCGACGGACTCAGAAGTGGAGTATTTTGGCAACGACAACGCGAACGTTTGCGGTGGCTTGGGTTTTTGGTACCTTTCATAATCGTCAATAGTGATCGAATCAGTCAGAGCGAAAGAACTTACGAGGCGTCTTTCGCAGGAGGCTGGGGCGGTTGTTGATATCCAAATCGTTTAAGCACGGCGTTGAACAGGGCACGATAATGCTTCCTAGCCTCGTCTGCAAACCCAAAAAATGCGAAAAACACCAAAGGGCACAAGACAGTCACCCATCGTGTTGTCTCATAAGATGCCACGAGCATCTTGTTTGAGCGCCAGAGGAGCGCAGGGACCTGAACGACACGCGAATATTGATAGTGTGTATCCGACCAACTCCGCCAGGGCTCAATGGGCGCCGAGGTTGCACTAAGACAAAGCACGGCGATAGCAAGTGGCGTCGTGCAGCATATTTCCGTTGTGGCTAAAGCCATCAGCCGGAAGTATCGACTGACAGTCAGGGATCGGTTGGAGGATAGGAATTGACTGAATTCCAGACGGCGACGATGAAAAGCGCGAAGTGTGAGAACTGGCGAGTGGTGTCAACACCCATGTTCTGTGTGCAAGTGGGTGAAAGAAACTTACCACAGTAGAACGCTGACGTGAGTCCAATGACAATTGGCCACATCAGGTTGATGAAATACGTGAGAAGAGTGTTGTAGATCGCAGGAGCGCATCCAATATTCTCATAAATATTGAAACGATGGCCTTGGACAACATATTCTATTCAAAACATGAGATTGGGGCCTTTGTTACGTGCATGAGATGGTACGAACGCAGAACAATGAAACACAGAGGGAAAAGAACGCAGATAAGACTGTCGACGAGAATAGCGCGTCGTTTCTATATAAACCGCGTCAACATGTCAGCACAGTACATAGCAAGAAGGAGTTTAGTGACAAACCTCAGCACGCGTCACGGACACCGCCCGTACGCTCGCGATTTGGTATAGCCGTCTTTGAATGCACATGCAAGAGGCGGGAACGGCAACAGAGGCACCGATCTGGATTCGGATAGCTAGCAGAAGTGTCAAAAAGGGCATAGGTAGAAAGTGGCGAGAAATACGCACAAATTTCGCACCACCATGGCGCCCAGTTAGTGACATTGTCGGCCCACACGATGGAGTTTATGAACTGGTTGAGACTTGCGAGGGAGGTCCATATCATAAAGTAGCATGTTCCGGAGTTCCATGCGGCGAGGTGCCATTGAAGAGGAATGAGAGGGAGGATGAATCCAAAGAACGCGAAGATGGGAAAGAGCGGATAGGTGGGGTCCGAATGCATGGCGGGTATCGCTCGAAGACGAAGGTGAAAGAATGAGGTAAGAACCTTAGGTGTCGAACAAGGGAGGTCGCACAAGGAAGAATGCATGCATCCCTCCTCGCCTCTGTTATAAAGGACCCCATTGTCTTTCAGCAAGGACAATGCGGAGTTTCAATTTTCCACCGGGAGAGGAAGAACTACGTCCGCATTTGGACCCCCCATTGTTCTTCCCATTATTCGGACGGACGGTAAGATTGAAACTACTTTGCGAATGAAAAATCTCAGGGTAACGGAGGGAGACGCTCTCCCCCTATTTGCGCGAAGACAAAATTATCGCGACCCTGTAAACAAATATTACAGCCCGCACGAATACCAATATTCCTATCGAGAGCAAGGCTCCTCGCCTCGAAACTGTAATGGTAACTATAGGTATCAGTATTTGCTCAGTGCTCAATGCTTCGCCTTCTTTCATTCGCTCCCAGATCCTGGTCCAGCAACCACGGTACCGAATTCTTGCGTACCCTAGCTGCGAAAAGAACGTCGGTGTTCTCGGTATATGGCAGAAGTATGTACATGACCCTGAGGCAACGTTCCACATAACGCCGTCACGACCTGTCATATCTCAACGGTGCTAATGTTCCGCAGCCCACTGAGCCCGAGAAATCATGAGCCTCCATCCCCCTATGTTTGAACAAGAAATGCACGAAACCTGGTTCTCCGAGGCGTAAGATGCGCCCACGTCTAGATCTGACCCGCCAAACTGCTGAGAATTTAGAAAGACCTGCAACGAATAAGGATCCGGGACCATAAGACATATACACAGGTCAGTAATATCGCGGTGTCCAGGTAAAAAGGGCCATCGTGACGAGGATGTCAGAGCGAGGCAACAGCGGCAGAACTTTGCGAGCCGCAGGGGCACCTAAGCATAGGTAAATAAATAGTAATGCTGCAAATGAAATCGGTTGAAGAGCGAACAATGTAACTACCAAACTCAGCGATTCCCACGTGATATCAAACCCGAACCGTCCAACAATGCCACTCACGAACAATAACCCACAGGACCTCTATAAAACAAGAGCGAAGCCAAATATTATGAGCACTAACACACGCACGCGTAATCCAGAATCCCCCTCCTGCAGTCCCCCACCATAGCCTCATCCCCATGGACGAATTTGCCTACCTATCACTCGATCGTGAACTTGCCGAGTTGGCCGCGCAGCTCGAAAATTCGAGCACTATCGAGGAGCCTGTCAATGCCCCATCTGCTATGGTCGTACCCGTTGACGGTGACCGACCCATCAACGACTATGGGAGTTTCTGCGTCGTTGTCTGGTTTGTCTTTTCTCTCATTCTTCGTGCTTCCCCCTCTCATCACCATGTACTTTCAGATCCTTGCTCTCAGAATAATAATGGTCGAGCCTACCTAAATTATCACTTCGTCTTCTCGTGAGCTGCTTCCCCATTTCCACGACCCGGGATCTGACGCGTCGAGTAGAAAACCTCTTTCGCAAGAACGCCAAATTCTACAGTCTTTACTTCTACTTCAAATTGCGCTACATCTTTTAGATTTATCGTACGTCGCCTCTCGTTCCCATACCACCCTCCACTGATTCGCTCCAGGCACTTTGATAGTGTGTGCGCATTTTTATTCTTTCCTCCGCGTGATATCTCCATCTTCTCCTACCTGTTGTCTACCACGTTTGACTGCCTTTCTTTCACACTACCTTCGTTTCTTCCCCCATTATTGATTTGTCTTCCCGCACTGCTTATACCCCGCTGTATTACCAGAAACACAGGGACTTCCAGAGAAATTCAACGTTTTGTATTGCGTTTATTGGCGTAATAGCGTCCGAAACTTGAATATCGGGTAGACGCAAATGGACTTTTCCCGGACGCAAGTTATGTACAAGTTTGCCAACTACCCTAGCATCCTTTTGTAAGTTAAGAATTGCGTTACGCGAGTTTACTATTGGTTATAGTGTTAGGAATTTGAAGATATCCGTATGCCATGTTTTATCATCCGTGTAAACCTATTACTTATCTCCTTACCGCCGCCCGGGGAGGGGGGCCGGGCGGGATACCTGATTCTGTACCGTACCCAGTGGGAATTTTATAGGTGGCAATTGGGCCGCACTCCTTTCGGCTACTATTCTTTGTCACAATTTCACCGTACAAATTCGGTACGAATTCAGATTGATTTCCCTGTCGTGTTTGGTCTCTAGACTTCAAATTTGTCAGTAGTACCATATCGGGCGTAGGGCTACCCTTAAGCCTTCGAACTCGAGGGACATTGTATGCATCTTGTATCATGGGCCCCACTGTGAAACCAGGTTAGGACGATTATCAGTCTATTTTAGGCTGATAAGCAGCGTTCAATCTAACTATGGCTACTGTTAGGTTGATTTGGATTCATCCTAGCACGTTGGATGATTTTCGTGGGAGCTACCAGGTTGATGATCAACCTGCGCCTGGCTATCGGCATTGGATGATGTCGCTCCGTGTACTGACCTGTTCCCAGGATGAAATTCATCCTATGTACGATGGTTTCTGGCTGGTAGATCAGCCTATTCTTTACTTATTTTTCTCCTAGACTAGGCTAAATATCATCGCTTTCGGAGTGCTGTGTACTTGTCTGTCTGTCCTGAAATTCCTTCCAACCAGCCCATACAACTTGATGTGCCTTGACTGCACTGCTCCACTGCATCAAATCAGCAGTTTCCATCCAATCTGCGAGCTGCTCCAGTTTCTCTACAGCCTCCCGTGCACTCTTCAATCCCATTCGAAGACGCCTGGTGGAGACACCGGGATCGAAATGCTGTCGGAGCCCTTCGAGCTCATATAGCAGCAGACGGGAGCTCACGGTGAGATCCATGTCACATGCCATGAGCTCGAGAGGACCTAGCAAGGGACAAATTGCTCCCTCAGGCTCAGAATCGGGAACTATTTCAGTTGCATGTGCTGGGACTGGTGACTGCTCAAGACGAATGGCTGTGCGCATTGCCTTTGAGGCCTTGGGTGATGAGAGCGCTATTGGGGAACTTGAACATGTTATGGGAATTTTTTTCGATCTGCAAATGTGTCACTTACATGAGTATAACAGAGTAATTAGCCTCTTACCTCTTCTTTCTCCGGCGCTTTTCGCCACTCTTCAAGAACTCCCCATTACGACCACCCTTCACAAAATTCGTGGGAGCCATATTTGGGTCATAGTATCCAGCATCGTCGGCCCGGGCCGACGATACTACGAGCAAAAACTGTACTACGATACACTTGCCACTCTTAAAGATTTCATCTCTTTTCTGAGCCTGCCAGCCGACGGGTAACCCTCTTTATAACAATCACTCCATGAGGCATTCCACCGTCGAACACCACATCGATCATATTCTCCCACTCGGCGCGTACACGGGTCGTCGAAAAATACTTTAGGATGACCGCGAGCTCCATCTCGAGTACTTCAGGATTACTAGAGGGATCAACATAAGCAAAGCCTCGCAGACAGTGACAAGTGAACGTACTCGCGCGAAAATGTCGAAAAGAGCTCTCGGACAATGTTCTCCTCTGTCAATTGGGAGCGCAAGTTGTCGAAGGCGAGTTTCTTGAGTTCATCCAGTCCGGCCTGTTATATACAAATTTCAAAAATAGTTGCGTCTTAAGGATATCAGGACAGACTTGGGTTGCCAACCGATACATTGATTTCGGTGAACATGCGTCAAGATCTCTTTGAAGAGACCCCACGGATTTCAGTGGTTTGAATGCGATGTTTCCAGTGTATATCCATCCGATAAGGGATTTGAAGCTAGTAGTGGGGGTTAATTCGAGACCGAGGAGACTGGTAGAGAAATGTCGTACGTCGTATAGGCTACATCCTTGATAGGTTTTATAGACCCTAAGCGCGCAGGCCTGCTTGGGTTCCAGTCCTTCGTGCGATCTCCAGTAGATGTCCTCTGATGAAGTTCACCTGAAGCCTCGTGTGGAGAAGCAGTCTGCTTCAAGTCAGGAAGGGCTTCGTCGGCAAAGCACTCTACCGGGCTACCTTCAAGCTCCGAAGAGTACGCATGCCCAGCTGCTGTCGCATCAATAATCATGTCAGGTCCCTCAGGTAATTCTCCGCTCGGGTGCTCTCTATCTACTCCGTCCACACCATCCGACCTTAGTACCTCGGGTTCCCCGTCTGACTCCAAGTCGCTGTCATCCTCAAATGGATAATCGCAAGAGACTTCATAGTTGTTACCATCGCGATCAATATCAACGCTGTCGCTTTCCATAACATCTAAGCGCTGCAGTGTGAGAAACGTGCAGTCAGGCAGAAACCACTCAGACTTACATTTATCGATGAATGCGCCCCGACCTTTCAACATCCTGCTGGTCGCAAACACAGCCCGGGGAGCACAGGCCCGTCCGTTCCCAGAGCGACGTGTGAAGAGCACAAACTTGATGTCGATGGGAAATTCACCATCGAGCGACGAAGTAACGACCTCCATGATCTCCGACTCGACGGCTGGACGTGGGGCGATGAGATTAGGTATACTGCCGGTGGGGACATTCAGAGTTACAGTAACGTCGAAAGAGTAGGCCTCATGCAGATCGAGATCTCCTCGAGTAATGTCGCCAAGAGGAAGTTCAGATAACTCTATGGGGAGCTGAAGAGTTCGTTCAACTATCTCCTCGCTCACACTGGCTTTGACATGCAGACCACCAGATGGCATGCTCCTGACGGCACCTGGATGGATAGACAAGGACACTTTACACCCACGCTTTTGACCAGTCAGCCTCAGGCCCTTGCGTCCTCTCTTTTTCTTCACCTTCTCGACCCTCTCAAATATGACAGAGTCATATGTACCGGCAAATGACCAGCCCAAACCGCATGCCTCGGTTTGGAACTGCCCAGCCGCAGGTGTAGTAGAAGAAAATGAGATAGAGAAGGAGGACTTGACTTGTAATGGATTGCTAGACCAGTTATCAGGACGCGACTTTGCGACTTTGAAAACAGCGGGAGCGGCTGGCGTAGAGAAAAGAGACATGGTGATCAATGATCAAGATTTGGTCGTGTTGCAGGACTTGCACGAGGCCCAGTGTACACACGAGGCGTATGCAACTGCTTCCTGTGAGGTAATGATCAAGATAAAGTTCATAGAAAGCTGACGTTTATAGTGGAATATTGGAAAAATTTCTCGCATTCACTATGACGCACTGATTATCGATGATCGATGAAAGATAGGCCACGACTCGGCTGGCCCCGAAGAGTTTTAGTGGCATACGATATACAAAATATTTTCAGTGTTGAGTTGATTTATCGTTGGATAAAAACTAGTCAGAACTAAGAAGCAGCATATTTCCGGTCGTAAGAAATCACCATACTAGATTGAAATTCGTCAGAACTCAGGACCGGAAAGTCAGGCTACCTGAAGTCATGACACTGTCGCCGCTCCTCAAGTAATTCGAGGACAGGTGTCAGTGGTTGAAGTTCGGGTATTAAGGAACATCAAGGAAATGCTTTACCTGTTAAGAGATGAAGAGTCTGCACCTAAGGGAGACTAGGAAATGCTCGGGTATCGGGCCGGAAGACCCGAAACCCCGAATTTGAACATGGTTTCATCCTGCTCTAAACTCTTACCCGGGGAGCTGACTGCTCAAGAAATGATGGCGTGGGTATGAATTCCAACGACAACAACGATGACTCCACTTGCCACTATATGTATATATGCGCTTTAATACCTTCATTGCAGATATAACTAGCCGCTGCATCGAAAAAGACAGGAAACGGGACCATTATGCTAGGAGGTTAATGCTTTGACAAGGACGGGAACCTGTACCCCTTCATGTTCTCTTCCCTTAACAATGGGTATCAGACTGACAAGTGCTATACCGTTGAAGAGTTCTGGGCCAGATTCGAGAAACTCGAATGGTTGGAGGAGCTTGACCAGTATGGTATGCACTTCGAGCAAACCATACTTCCATCTACAAAGGTTACGAGTCAGAGGGATTGCACTGAAGGGAAGAAAAAAAAGAGATGGACCCGATACAACCATGGACTCCGTCACCTAAACGGTCATGAGATACGATACAGATGAAGTTGACTTGAAGTCTCACTGAAATTCAGCCTGATTTTGAGTACCGTCAGCATTTCAGGGTAAGTACAAAATCGAGAGCACCTCACAGATTCGCGTGCAGACCGACCGAGAATGAGCCTTTGCCTTTTGGCGCGTTTAAGAACCGCTCTGGCACCCAGTCATCCGCATTGTCGCCCCATATAGTCGTAAGTCTACAGCAATGAGCATAAGTTTATTTGTATGAGACCATGTCAGCGACGTACCGATTGTATGTATAAGCCGAGATCATCACCATCTGTCCCTTCTCCACGGGGATCTCGTTCCACGTCTCTCCAGTCCTAGTCCGGACTGGCTCGCTTAACGGAATAGTGTCATCCTCTGCTGCGTACCGCGAAAACGTGTGCACGATTGGATGTAGACGAAGGGATTCCTGTCGACGTGTAAGTATCGAGGTCATGAGGAGGAGAGGAGATATTACATTAACAGCGGCACTGAGTAGTGGCGTCGAATCGTAGTCGACGGTCCCTTGCCGTATTTCTTCTCTGACATGAGCTTGGTAATCAGGTCGTCTGCTTAGCTCGTAGAGTGTCCAGGACAACAGAGCCCCTGTGGTGTCCTCTCCCCCGAGAGTGAATGTCCTAGTAAAGGACAGTGAGCAAGCGTGTTGGAGAGATTGGAGGGTAATTAATACGCCAGTTGGGACAGTATTTCATCCTCGTCCATGAGCTTTTCGTCGGAGGCCTTGGCTAGAGGCAGTCGTTTAGCATATACTACCGAATGGAATGAGTCGGAGATACCTACCCAGGAGAGTCACGATGTCCTTCGAATGATTATCGCGAGCGACATTCTTAATCGTCTGACGTGCAGATTCTTGGGCGACATCCCTGAATTGTCGAAGAATCTCGTTCTCCCTATTTGGCATTTTATCAAGGATCGATAATACCCAACCAGGGAGAACCCGCCAGAAAGCAGGGACGAGAATCACAATTGGGGTCGGAACAATCTTCGAGATTGTAGTGCTGCCAACAGGAATCAGATGGTGGAGTGGCAGAACGACGAAAGCATACAATAAGAGTTTTGTTACATCCGCCATCTCAGATGGTCCGCCGTCGAGAGCACCGAAATGACATCTGAAGGCCGCTGGGGAGAATTAACGACCATTGCATTGATATATCCGCGGCAAACCTACTGAGACCGGTTATATCCAGTGCGGTATGGTTCATCCATTCAAGCAGATTTATTTCTTGGGGCCCTTGATTAACAAGTTCGTGGAACTTCCCGCAGAGCTAGCAACGCATGTCAGTAGAGTGGCACCCCTGCCTCGGACAGTGAACGGACCTTGGCCCCAGTAGCGTGGAACACGCTCATATACTCTTTCAATTGGCTCGGTGAAAATGCAGGACTGAGAATCTTCCGCTGGCGTTGGTGAACGCTACCGGCAGTGGTGAGAAGGCCTCGTCCCACCACCATCTCCCACATATGTACAATATCCTCTGTTTTTGGGTACCGGTATCCGGAGTTACGGAGGATGTGCTGTATGGCTTTGGGGTCGGAGGTCATCAGAATATCTCGCTGCATCAATGCATTGCTATAATTACTACGCGAGTATTTTTGACGATGAGACTTCACGCACGGCAAAGCATCCCCCGATACGAAATGTGTTCCCGTAGGTTTTTTTGCCAGGATTTCTCGAGGGCGCCGACTGTAGGTTGTGCGCGTAGCTCCAATTCATGTCCTAGGAAAATGCCAGTATCAACGGCCTGTCATTGGGCAAACAGACCTAGTAAAAGAGACGGAGAGGAGGGGCCTCGCAGATGTTGGAGAGCTGTCGACCTCGACTTTAGGTATCGGAACAAGAGGAGGACAAGCACAATGACAATGGCGAGTATAATCATCATCACCGTACTGCGCGTACGAGAATGATATCCAGACAGATTCTTGTTCAATATAAGTACACTGATAAGGTCACGACACGTGGTATAGTGATATTCAGATTGGCAGGTGTCTGGGTTCACAGTCACGAAAACTATGGGTAGAATTCGCCTTCGAGTGGAAACTGCCGATTTCGCCGCTAGTAAGTAGGAAGGGAGAAGTCAATCAAACAAGTAGTATACTATATTCTTGACCAAATGGCTCGAAGAATTACTCTGAATGCATCTAGATTTTCAACTAGGATTTCGCCGCGTTAGCAAAAACTCACGTGGATGCGAGAATTTTTATCACTGGAGTCTGGACAGTGAACAACCATCAGTATATCCACATTTGAGCTCAGTGAACTAACGTGTTCGTGTCGCCAGAAACGGCTGCGGTTGACGTTGACCATCGACGAAGGAAAGTGAAGCTGAAAATGAGAATCTGTCGGACAGCGCTCAGGTCACCGACTCGCCGAAAAAAGGGGCCGAATAACCATTTCATCCACTCTCTGAAACCAGATTATCGAACAGAGGGACATACTCATTAGGCCTAAAAGCCCTTCACCCTCCTTCACAGCAGGATAGCGATTGCATATTTAAATGCAGGGTAAGATTTGAATTTGAAAAACAAAACACACGGAATTATGCTATTTGCATGTATTTGCTTCCCAACGCGTGACGTCATCCATTGTATTTTTCTGCATTGTCTTCTTGTGAAAGAGAATCCCTTATAAAGAAGACTACCAAGATGGAAGGGCTCCCTTCCCCTCGCGCGATACCTCCATGGATCTCTACTACCCTCTTTACCCAGTCTTTGCCTTCCTGAGCTTCATTCTTTGCCTTATTCCTCTACCTTGGCACTGGCAAGCATGGAACGCCGGCACCTGCGCCTTCATGATATGGACCGCCACAGTTTGTCTGGTTGAGTTTATCAACGCACTTGTATGGCAAGGAAACGTCGATAACGTCGCCTCCGTATGGTGTGATATCAGTGAGTGCCGACTAAGCTTCCATTCATTCGTTTGTTAAATATTATTTCTGTTTGTAGCCGCTCAAATCATTCTAGGATACGGCATCGGTGTAAATGCATCAGCGCTCTGCATAAGTCGCAGACTCTATAAGATTACCTGCATCCGGACGGTCTCCGTGACTCGCGAAGATGTAAGTGGCACACTGATGTCTATCATGGCGTGGCTGACTCAATCATTTCTTTCAGAAACGTCGGGGGATCATTGAAGACCTTTGTGTTGCCGTCGGGATTCCCGCCCTTGCTCTTATTCTACGTAAGTACTCATCGCAATCCCCGATCGAGCACCAACTAAGCCCCGCCTCGCAGACATCGTCGTGCACCCCCACCGCTTCGACATCCTTGAAAATATTGGGTGCTACCCCGTTACGTACAATACTCTCCCGGCCTACTTCCTCTGGTTCATGTGGCCCCTTCTCCTTGCGGTCGCCTCCTTCATCTACGCCGGACTCACTCTCCGCTCTTTCTTCCGTCGCCGCGCCGAATTTGCCGTGCTCATATCCTCCCAGAGCAATTCCTCCATGAACACTAGTCGTTACCTGCGGCTCATGATCCTTGCCCTGGTCAACATGCTCTTCGCACTCCCTTTAGGCATATACGTGATATACATCGGCTCCAAAGGCGTCCGGCTCGCGCCCTGGGTGTCCTGGGCCGACACACACTATGGGTTTTCGCGCGTCGATAAAGTACCAGCACTCATATGGCGTGGCGATTATAGTTATGAGGTTGCCGTTGAGCTCACTCGATGGTTATCCGTATTCTGCGCCTTCCTTTTCTTTGCTCTCTTCGGCTTTGCCAACGAAGCGAAGAAGCAGTACCGTCTCGCGTTCTGGAAGGTTGCCAGCTGGTTTGGCTTCAAGCCCGCTCCCCCGCAAGCAAAAGCCGTACCTGGGTGAGGCACAGAACTCTTCTCCCCGTTTTCACAGCTTCTGACTTCTTCTGTTACTTTCAGATGGCAGAAGCCTCCTCCAACACCGACGAAGAAGCCTCTCCCGCCGTTGCCTATGTACAAGAAACGGCCCGAATCCATCGATGTCGATATTGAGCTCGGGACGTACAAAGACGGGAATCCGTCGCCATCGTCTTCTTCATCTACAGCGCCTCCCTCGTACCGGTTATCGATGGCGCGTTCATTTCCCGAGGACGAGAAATATCCACTCCCACCTACCCCTCGGCCACTGACACCTACCGCTCTACCAGATATCGATGGCACCTGTGGGCATTCAACGTACGATGCGGTTACTCCCGACGAAGAAGACGATGATGATATCATCTTCGTATCCAATGCGTATCGCCATTCGAATTTCTCCGACGATTTCCACCCGAGACCGATTTCCCAGCCCCAACCTACTCATCCCGCCAGGAGCTTGTATCCTCCAGCTCCTAACACTCGTTTTTCAAATCCAGGTGTTTGAGCACGTTTATTTGCTTACTCACTTGTATCACAATTAAAATTCTTACACTTCGAATATTCTGCTATGCTATGGAAAGATCAATTCAATTTGTATTACTTCTTCGAGTTCAATCGTCGAGCGATGTTGGGACTAGTGCTACATGTAAAAACAGGCGTATTTCGGATTACGAATACATAGTGTTCGTTTCATATAGACTCATTATCATGAACGATTATGAGCAAATTGTGAATTGTACTGCGGCGCAACCTTGGAAATGTTTAGTGTGTTCCGGCTTCAGCGGCATGGTGTGCCGGGTATGCCGAAATGACACTCCGACCGCCTAGCGCCGTGGAAAATGTGCGACTTCATTTGCGACCAACTGTTTAATTCGTGCTTCAAAACAGGCCTCAGCCTCAACATTGCAGCTGGGACTTATATATCTGTTTCTTTGATGACCCTCTCTAGTTTTCTGTCTTCCTGGCGATGTTGTCATAGTACTCACGCCCATATCAACCCGACGGACTCAGTGGCTTGACATCCAAATCCGGTCAACAATAACCTGGCACGAACAATGTTCACCATTCTTGTTCAATACTTAAGATTATTCAGCCACTGTCGCTATTACTTAAACCACCACTCACCTCTACTTGCTGGAAAAGCGATACCTCTGCGCGCGAAATCATACTAGCCTCGAAAACCATCCTCTTTCAATGGACTCTCTTGACATCACTCTCAGTAGCCTCGAAGGCCCGGAGCCTTTCGCCCTTGAGTTCCCACCAGTCGACACCGAACGCGAGTCGACGTACTCTGCCCACGGAGAGGGCTGCGTCATCGCATGAAGCTCTATCTTTTTTTTTACAGTGACACTCAGTCCGTTGTACGTCTGTTTATTTCACCGACGCAGACTGATTGGACTGACGGATACTTAGCTAGGACATGAAACTAGGCTGCTAACAGCACCCATACGTCGGTGGCAATATAGCCGCCGCATCAATCCTCGTCGCTCCCTCTTCCTCTCCCGCCCTCTCCTTCGCTATTGCGCCTCCGCTCATTTATGCCCATCTCTCATTCCTATACGTATCGTTGCAGTAGGAAATTTCGTTTTCCACATACCTACCTTCGTAATGTACTTGTGTTTTTTTTTTAGCCGCGAACAGTGCAATTCAAGTTTATTGTTTTATCAAATGTAGCCAGGTGTTTATGTTGAAGAAATTCCCAAGAGTGTCTTATTCTGATGGCCGTCGCTTCAACGTTTCAACTCCTGTGCCCTGCAATCATCTCCGAAGAAAAGGACGCCCTTCGCCCCTCAATGCCAGTTCGTCCACCTATATTGCTCACTCGCTGTAGTTGGCTGGGAGGCTTATGCGGTGAAATATTATCAGCAATGATGAGCGCACATCGAAGGAATGCTTGACGTCTTCCGTCTCTGGTTTACAGAGCCTCGCATCCATGCCTATAGTTTCTCCTGCTGAGTTTTAGCCTCAATAAAATTGAGAAAATTTATTTAAGCTGTCGCGTACGTAGGAAATAATGGAAACTACTTGGCGATATTTCCGATTTTCAAAAACACTCGCATGAGGGAACGTCTTCATCGGTTGTCTTTGTTCCCTTTGCGTCTATTCCCCGTGGATGCAAAACATTGTTCGCTCGATACGGAGAGACTTCACGTAAAGACACACCGGCCCGGCACCCCATGATCCCCAAAAGGGCACACAATAGCGCTCCCTAACACATTGTCTTACGTTCACAAATAAAACGTACTTGGGCAAGAAATATGCTTTATTTACCCTCATAACCAGACCCCCCAACCCACGCTAATCAGCGCAAGGCCGCTGGCATCATTATATCCTGCAGCTCTCCGTACCCATGGACGAGTTTCTCTCTCTCGTTCTGCCTGATATCATCGCGCCAGAGGACGTGCCATTCCTCATCGAGATGCCAGATATCTCGATAGTACCCGTTAATGAGGAATCCACCCCAGGGCTACCTGGAACGATGTGCGTCGTGGCGTGAGTGCGTTAAAGTGAGCTCCAGTTGGTTTCTGCCTTTTGTGCTGTGTTACTGATAAGTACGTCTTCCCTAGCTCAAATCTTTATATAAATCAACCGACGTCAAGCAGCATAGGATGTTGACGTACTTCTGTCGTGGTAAGTCCACCACACTTCTCAAAGCCTCTTGTCCTGAGATCATCGTTCGCGCAGACTCGTTTGCCACCGCGATACCCCCACCAAGTTCGACCTTCACCCGCTTTCCCAAGAATGGAGGCCTTTTATTCATTTCCCTTGCACTCCTTTGTAACTTTATATCTCCTCTACCGTCTTTTCTATACTACTCAGGTCGTTCCATTGCGTCGTACCAAGCGTTATATATCTGTGTCCAGTGGCAGCCGCAGACTTAGAGTTTAATCGAGCAAGTATCAAGGCGCAAGGTCATCAAGAGAAAGCAACGTGGAAATCTGTGGCACCCCGATAGCGTTTGGGAGTCCAGTCATATCAAGCTCGATTTGCACCTGCAGGCGAACTCAAAGTAGAAGGAACATCATGGCAATATTCGCGCTCCTTGGCACTGGGCTTGACTGGGGGAAAGGAACTTTAAGGAACAAACAAGGTTTGCTTCTACCCCCAGGTCGACGCATCCATGTCACCCCGAAACGCCATGTCCTGGGGTATAGTTGCGCAAACCTGCACGCAGAGTTCCTATTACACGAACCGCCGTCTTGGTACTTGGCTATGTTGGTATTTTTGGACTTGCTGCAGTGAGAAAGCCTGGACGGAGATTGACTGGAGCATTGACCTTGGATGGCTAAAGCGCTTCCAACAGGAGTGGACATAGGCTTATAAAGCACCCCAAAGTGCGCAGTAGCCTCGCTGGTCGCCCAACAAAGAAATTTGGTCAACGTGGGCGCTTAGGTCGAACCTCTTTAACGGCGGCGATATTCCTTGTTGTTTGCACGGAAACTCGAGACTCGGTACTTCGCCTTGATTGCATATGCGGCATTCGAAGAATCATTTGGAGCATCTTGTGTATTCGAAAGATGGGGAGGCGAGCCGTATTATTTTCCGAGAAAACAGCTGGTGATGGACGAGGTTCAAGCTCACCTCGGAATGTTCCGGAATATTCCATACGTGTTCCGCCATCCGCCCCTGTTCATATCTTCACTCAGTTCACGTCACTACGAATCGGGATATTATATCGTGTTAAAGGTGAGGTTAAGGGTCGTTCAGTGCATGGAAAGCGACCAGCTGAACAGAATCCGAAAGAAATGAGGAAGACATGAGGGTCATCGACTCTGGAGTTCTCGGCGTGAGTCTTTTTTGGCATTTCTAGCATTTTATTCAAGTAAAGTTCAGGATGTCGATCTTTTGGTAAAGGGATGGGTAATCTACAAGACCCTACCATCCTCGTGAGCCTAGTAAATATCTCACTTCTCTGGGGGAGAGAATCCTTCAGACGGCTTGAGTCGGTTAAGATATTACGATGGGTCAACGCAGATTAAACAGACGCACTGGCAACGGTGAGCTTATTTGCCCCATTGTGTGAGAACAGCATGGTCACACGATGGGCAGCTCTGTCCGTCAAGCCTCGTGTGCCCAGGAACTTCTTGAAAATTTACAGGATCTGTCAGACTCCGGGAGTTATACTTGCGGAGATCCAGACGCCGCTGATAGTCTGTCTGTCTTTCCGATGTACTCATTGGAATACTTGCTATTCTACAGGTTCAAAGCCTTTCGTTGAACTACAGCTGGGTCTTCAAAGGCTATGCTCTTCATGGAAGTCAGGTTCACCTCCGGACATTTTTGGACCGGAGTGCGTACAGTTTGAATTCTTTAGCGCTGGCCATTAAGCCTATCAGAACCACATTTATGGGCTATGATTATAACTGGATTGACGCCGCCTTCGAGTCCTGAAGCCTGATCCATCGATTCGTCACCACGCATATCTTTTCTACCTAGACTCTACTATCGATCAAAGGTGTTGGCACAAAAGTTTGCGTCCGAAAGCCGCATTGCGGTGGACGAGATAACATTGTATGTATAGCTCCTTGTTTCTTTTGTATTTCTCCCTGATATGCGTCGTGGTCAGAGGACGTTTTGTGGGGTATTCTGAACATGTACGAGAAGGGTAGCGTTATCGTTGTCCGGTCTTCTGTTCTATCTGCGTGACCTCTCATTGCATCTCGATGAAGCATCATTCAAATACGAGGTTCTCTTCCCAGACCACGCGCTTCTATTCTGGTATTTGGTGTCTCTTCTTCGTTCCTAGGGTTGGCCCGGTTTGCTAAGTTTGGTTTCAGAGTACCAGGAAATGAGGACAAGGACAGCGCCAAGGGGGTTATCTACTACCAGCTCTAGCACAGTTTCATGAGGAGGCCCCTTTCAACGCGGAACTCGATACACTACTCCTGGCGACCTGCTACTGCGCAAGCGATGTTTGTGGTTTGGAACATTGATGGAAATCCGTGGGCTGACATATGAAATAGCAAAAT
>JAUEPT010000252.1:0-41935 GCA_030435635.1 Armillaria borealis | reverse complement strand
TATCGCTACCGCCTGTTCCTGTTGTCGACGCAGAGCCGCCTTCGCCAGCATTCCCCGTTATCGAGGAGATCCGCGAGCCTCAAGTCGAAGCTCACAGTGAACCTCTTTCACCTGATGTGAAAGCAGAACTCCCTCCTGCTCCAGCTAGCGTCATCCTTTCGGGTGAGACTCCCGGCCCATCCGTTTTGAGCACGCAGACAATAATCCAGGCCTCTTCAACGGAACATGATATCTTATCGAATGGTAGTCTTTCTAATGGTTTGTCACCAATTATTCTTTTTTGACTTGCCTGACTCACAATCTAGACGTTGAAAACGTTGCCCACGAGAAAGCACACACTGGCAGTGACAAGGTTGAGTCATCTGATCCGGTGACTCCTCCTGGTTTGTACACCACTCTTACTCCCGAAAAGGAGAGCAATGATAGCAATGATAATTGTAAGCATGAAAGGCCTACTGTTCTACACCATCTAACGCACTAATAGCTCAAGAAAACGGTCATCTATTGGACTCATAATTGCTGCACTTGTCACTGTACGTTCATTGGACGATGATACCCCCCATCTCATTCATTTATTCTCATCTTCATGACAACCTTTCAAGCGGAAGAATACCACTTTTGTCTGCTGCTTGGTCTACATCTTCGCTATTCATATCCCCAGTTAAACGTTATGCACATGCTACAATCACTTCGCTTTTCGGTTATAATTGCCATGCATCTTTCATTTTAAGTTGATAGGTAGGTAGGGATCGGTTTGGAGGTAGGGTGGTGACGGTTATACATTCTCCGTAGTTTATTTTCGCGCATTGTCATATCAGTGGAAGGAACATAAAAAGGTATATGCATTACAGCAATAGATCACAATGCAATCTCGACGTCTAGTCTCGCCAAATAAGAATACACGTCCGGCGACATACGATATTTGAGCATGCCAGCGAAGACCATCAACGACCTGGATTTCTTCCTCACAGCAGTCAGAGTCTTGGGACATAAAGTCAGTGCGTACACCGCTTTAACAACAGAAAACGTACCATCTGCCTAGTAGCATCGGGGACAAGGGATCCCTTGACTTTTTGATGGATACCAGCGAGAGCATCCATTGTAAGTGTAATGTACGTCGGTAGATTTCGTTGTAGCGAATCATGCAATTCCTTGAATTCTTCGGCCCTACGCGTAATTTTAGCCACGTCACCATCTAACGGAATGAGGTCTGTGGTCTCCATGCACTTGAAAGGAGGAAGATGTCATCAGCGTGGTCCAGCGGAAGTCGATAAAAACCCACCTGAAGCGCGGTCTCGGGTCGACCAGCATGCTTGGCGTCGACAGCCTCCCGGATCTTCAGTAGCCGTACGACTGCATCCTTATCCTTCCCAGCAGCCCTATTTGTACGCTCATAATGCCGTACAATGTCAGCTGCCGTCTTCTCAATTGTGCGCGCCTTTTCATCAGGGCTTGGACGGGCGATCGTGCTACCCAAGGCCTGAGCGAGGCACGACATAACTGTAGAGTAATCCCCTGCCAAATTATACAGCTTTATAGCTTCGGATATCCGATCGTTTTCTTCCGAGTTTTTGGCGGCACGAATTAGGATCTGTTCGTTGTACTGCCGAAGCTCGTCTAGTTTCAGCAGGCTCGCTCCTTGTTCAATGACACCGTTCTTTCCACCAGGTAAGTGAGTAGCAAAGGGTCTTAGGGCAACAAACACGTACGAATCTTGAACCGTCGGGCCTGAACCCTCCGACGAGCTCCTCCCAACCAGGTCCACTGTTGCTAAGAACGATTATACGCCGTACAAGTTCCCAGGCATTCTCTACCTGCTCCTTTCCAATTTCGCCTTGGTCCGCGGTCAAGCAGACACAATAAACATACTGCAGTGCCTCCTTGGCATCCATCTTGACAAACTGTCTCATATAGCGCCATATTATCGTGGAGATGCTCAAAGCAGGTGGTGATGAAGGAGGTAATGTCACTGAATGTCAGGACTTTTAGCTCTCGACGATTTAGTGATAAAGACATGAACACACATGGAGTCATTTCAGAGGTCTCTGCCCGAGGGGGTACCCGAAGGAGCCCGTGATAGGCCAAGGCAATAGCAAGGTGAACTGCTTCGATTTCTGTTTCCTGATCCTCCCAAAGGGCTGCAACGGCCTTAGTAAGGATACCATCAGTAACATATGATGTCAAGAGCGAAGCGACGAACCCGCTCAAACTGTCCACACATGAGGAGGACACTCGCCCAGACTCCCTTCCTCGAACCGCTATCAAATTGCCTCTCACCATATCCAAGTATCACTTCAGCGAATCCACGCAATCCACCATCTTCCTCCTCGTCGATCTATTCAAATTATATTAGATTGAACGAGTGTATACGCACCGAGGCGAACGCACCATGGCAAGCTGGAACCACAACCAGTCTTCCGTCGTTGTGGTAACATGCGGAACACTCCGTCGCGTCGGTTCTAGTTTACCCATAAGCTTGTACAGCGCGAGTTTGAACGGATCTGCCGCAGCTGAGTGCAACATGTGAGCGTTAAACACAGATTGCAGATGATCTCGGTGAGCTTTAGGAAGTCTGTGATGATACACAGTTAAACACGAAATCGCCATAACAATGGAATATCATTACCTCCGATCTGGTGACTCAACCCATGTCCTGAAATGACTGACGAAGCTCACTTCACGTCTTTCAATGGCTTGTTGGAACTGTACAGCCTCGTCCAGCGCTTCATCCAAATGACCTGTCCGAACAAGGTAAAATAGTCGCGCCCATAGTGGTTGCCCAGCCACAAGCTACAAGAACATTAACAAAGGACAAGGATATATCAAGTTAACACACCTCAATCCGTTCTTCCCATTCTCCATTTTTGTAGTACCGTACAAATAAGAATGCGCGCACTTTGTTTGATATGCTTGGGTCGCCACCCAAGAGTGCCTCTGTAGGCCGTGACTGCACTGTCCGATCCATGACATCCCAGTATTGCAATTCCAGAGATTCTCGTGCTCCTTTTGTAATTTGCCGTCGAAGAGCAATGGCATCCCGGGACTCTGGATCACCAAGATATGCTCTTGCGTGTTTCCGTTCAAACAAGGGAGAATTAAGGATATGTGCACTTGCATGTTCGACCGGCGGCAGCGCAGGCGGCTCAGCAGTTATTTTCGCCAGGGTTTGGAAGGTTTGGGCCATTTGTGCGGAACGGGGCTGTGACTGTCATGAAGGCTAAGAAATAGAGAGTAGAACAAGACATACGTCATTTAGAGAATTTGCTACGTCCGTGAAGGAATGAACGATTGGGAATGAAACACCGCGCAAACGTGCAGCGTTGAGCTCGGTCACCACACGGTCGTAGGCCATCATCCTGTTTTGCATTTGCAGTGTGAGACTTGGTGTCGAGCTTGACTATATGGTACATCAGGCAACAGGAAATCTAGCGAAATGAACACATACAATAAGGCTGCTCTTCCCATGGAAGCTCTTTTTGAGTTCAGAGACGGCCTTGTTCTCAACATTGACGCGTCCTCCCAACTCCTCGAAGACGCGTTTCTTTTTGGCTTCCCAGTCTCTCCTTGTCCGTTCCTCAAGCATACGATAGAAATCTTCCTGTGTTTCCCGTCGCCCCTCCTCAATGGTGGAAATCAACGTCTGTTCATGCGCGTGGCGAAGATATCCTGCCACATCTGTGTCCTGAAGTGGCTGTAATGGCGAAAAAGTGGCCGAGGTGTTGAGATGCGCTATGGAGCTTGACAACGCCGATGCATCTACACGAGCTTGGGCAAGGAGATAATTTCTGCCAAAAATTTGTAAGTCATTGCTACACGAGACAAGGAATTTACCAACGCGCGATCAACATCATTCGAGCTCCCCGGTTGTCGCGAAACGAGTCTACGAGACTGGGCTTCAATCTGGTCAAGCGAGAGGTTGACTGAGGGAAGTTCCGGCCTCGACAAATGAGACGTGAGCCCTTTAGATGCCGTCAACAAAGCAGAGAGGTCAGAGGCCATTTTGTCCAGTTAATGTGTGTCCCTAGATGCCTGCAAGCAATGAAGATCGTAAAAATTGGAGAAAGGCAGAGAATATCAGTGATATTACCACTGTTATACAAGGCAAGGCTCGAATACTCCCTGCTATAGGCAAAGAATGAACAGAGGTGATGGTGGTAGAAAGACAAGGTGTGTTTACCTGCTGCCTCTGTTCGAAACAGAGCCACAGCCACTTTGGGGCCGCTCTTCTTGTTCTACTTAACTTCACGGAACCAGCCAAAACGCTCACCATAAATCATGCTAGATGTTTCTACCAGATTTAAATAAAGTAAGGGTTTCAACTAAAAAATCTTCACGTAAGTACGCTTGAGAACTAATATCCTTATATAGTGCTCAGTGTCACTCACGGTGGTCGGTCTTACAAGTTAACTTGAGTCCAACGTCATTCATGTTTTCCTGTTTGTATCCCAAGTCTTCTGCCAACGATGCATCGCCTGCCATTCACGTGAAAAACGTTGAGTTTCCGCAGCACCAAGTGAAAGAGAACGCTCAAGAAGAGGACAACATAAAGATTGACATCCCTGGAAATCTCAAGAAAGAGGGCTTGATGTCGCTTCGTAAGGAATGGTGCCAGGTGAGCTCCGTCCATGACTTATATAAAAAAATTGTCTAGAATGAACGGCGGCTTTAGACAAATATACAAACAGGACGTGAGAGGGAAGCCGGGTTGAACGACGTCATGTACTGACTAAACTATTTCGAATTGGACGTCTTCGGGCTTCAATAACATTTAGTATTACCGGCTGGAAGATTTCTACGTCACCGCAGGAATGTTTATCCGGAATATTAGCAAAAGTGTCGACCTCGTTATATTCCCATTGACCTAGTAGATCTTGGAACTGGAAAAAAATGACCTCTGCCCTCAGGGCACATCCAGATTCAAGATATAGGGTACGTACACTATGTCGTTATTCGCCTTTCTTTTCAATAACATCTTCCCGCGTTATCAGGGGCGAATCTCAAAGTAACATCTGGGCAACAATATAATGAACAATATCCGATAAGCATGACAAGTTAGACCAGTTCGGTCCGGCAAGATGCTATCAGCGGTCCGAACAGATGTTCTTCTATGTGCTTTGTATATAGGTCTGCAGTCGCCTCGGATTACCCATCCAGTTTCCATGCTAAACGCTATCCATACCGAACTCAAATCCAACTGGTCCTGGAAGCAGCGGGACCCGAAGGTTCCCATCGTCGGGGAAGTCGCGGCGACAGGCTGGCGCTCCACACAAGCGTACCCGTCCGAGATACACGTCGAGTTGTTGAAAAACGGCCTGATTCCGGATCCGTACCGCGGATTTGCCGAACACGAAGTCCAATGGGTCGGAGAAGTTGAGTGGCTGTACAAGTGCACATTCGATTTCAAGTCAGGGGAAGGACGACACACTCAAGCTGAACTGGAATTTCTGGGCTTGGATACGGTGTGCGACGTCTATCTGGTAAGTGCTGAATCACCAATTACGTGCTGGCATCACAACTCACGTACCTACAACAGAACAATGAAATCATTCTGGAATCGAGCAACATGTTCCAGACCCATGTTGTCCCCATCTTACCGACGGCCTCTATAAACACGCTTCTTCTCCACTTCAAATCGGCCAAGAGGCTTGCTAAATCCCTCGAAGAACAACACGGCAAGGTACGCGCAGGGTCGACAAACCTCGGAGATCCAAGCAGGGTCTACGTGCGTAAGGCCCAGTATGATTGGCGGTAAGCTCCCCGGATTTCATCGCATCCCTCCGCATCTGATATATTGTAGCTGGGACTGGGGACCCGAATTGATGACATGTGGACCATTCCGACCTATCATTCTGAGAAGGTATACAGCCAGAATTGGGAACGTGTGGACTCACGCATCAGTCACCGACACGAATAACGCAGCTACGAGATTGAAAGTAGATGTGGACATTCTCGGGGTCGCGGCGTTACCAACATTTATCAAAGTGACATTACGGGATGCTAAAGGCACTAAGGTCGAATTGGAGGAGCTCTCCTCAAAGTCCCGGTCTGTGGACTGGCGTTTCACGCCCGGGCAAGTGCAATTGTGGTGGCCGGTCGGCTATGGGGACCAGGTTCTCTACCGTGTGGTCATAGAATTGTTGGGTCCGGTAAATTCAGCTGCACTTTCTATTTTTCGCGACCTTATCGATTGGTTAGAACAGAGATGTCATCGATTCAAAGACAATTCGAGTTGGATTTCGCAGCGTCAAGCTTATACAAGAAGAGCTCGAGGCACCTGATCAATATGGCACTGGGACGACCTTTTTGTTTGAGATTAATGGGATTAGGATGTTCATGGGGGGTCTGTCCATTCAGTTCACAGCATTGGGTAACATTCTTATGTCCTTCCCAGGCTCGAATTGGATTCCGGCGGATAACTTTTTAACCACGCTGACACCGGAATGCTACCGGGCCTGGCTTACGCTGATGCGCGACGGCAACCAGAACATGATTCGCCTATGGGGCGGAGGGGTCTATGAACCGGACTGTTTCTACGATATCTGCGA
The DNA here is from genome assembly GCA_030435635.1 of Armillaria borealis. Taxonomy (NCBI): domain Eukaryota; kingdom Fungi; phylum Basidiomycota; class Agaricomycetes; order Agaricales; family Physalacriaceae; genus Armillaria; species Armillaria borealis. The sequence goes on along the minus strand of JAUEPT010000252.1, from coordinate 35,390 downwards.
TGGCCTGTTGTATTTTTCCTGTTGCCTTTACTCTTGCTCATCAATATGTCAGAATTGGGAATACTTGTCTGGCAAGACTTTCAATTCGCATGCGGTGTGTACCCAGCATACGAGGGGTTCGTCGCGTCTGTTCGCAAAGAGGCCACAGACAACGTAAAGCGACTCAGGCATCACCCATCAATAGCGCTATTTTGTGGAAACAATGAGGACTATCAGATGATTCTTCAATGGGGTGGTTAGTCTACTGCGTCTCTCCCTTACAGCGCTAACCCCACGTATATCTCGCAGATGTGAAGTTGTTCCCCGCAATCAAAATCTACGAAGACGTGCTACCATCTATAGTCGAGGCTTTATGTGATCCACCTATCCCATACCACCGCGGATCTCCATATGGTGGGCAAGGCTGGGACACAACAGATCCGACCGTCGGGGACGTTCATCAGTGGAACATTTGGGGAGGCAAGGAATTGCCGTACCAAGAGTATGACCGGATGGGTGGGCGATTCGTCAGCGAATTCGGCATGCCATCCTTACCGTCAATGCGCACAATCGAGTATTGGATGGACGGCGCACCAGCCCAAGAATGGCATGCACAAAGTGCGTTGATGGCGCAGCATTGTCGCGCAGGAAGCTACGAGAGACGTTTCGCCATTGCGATGAACGATAACTTCAGAGTGACTGAGGATTTGGAGACGTATGCGTTTAGAACGCAGGTTATGCAATCTGAAAGCGTCGGATTTGCATATCAGTCGTGGAAGAGAGGATGGGGTGGTCGCGGAAAGCAATATACGTCCGGCGTCCTCGTCTGGCAACTGAACGATTGTTGGCCCGTCACTTCGTGGGCGATCGTTGATTATTTTGTATGTTATCTTGTCCTTTCATTTCATTTCCGAGTTGACATCAATGCAGTTGCGGCCCAAGCCGGTTTATTACACCATCAAGCGACATCTGGATACATTCGCGATTGGCCTTCTGCGCACTGTAACGAAGAACCGGCCGACCGACCGACCACGTCAATTCTATGACTTTGGAACGTCCAGAGCCGTCGGCGCAAAGCTGGATATCTGGGCATCAAACTCTACGCTGAAAAGGCGTCTCGCTACGTTGAAATTACAGTTTGTGGACCTCAAAAGTAATTGGGCGGCAACCGAGGAGCATAAAGTCGTTCTCCTTCCTAATCAGACCAGCGAACTAATCTCCGTTGCTTGCCCTGGAGCCCATGCGACCGTTGTCATTGGTGCACGGCTCCTAGATGACAGGTCTGGGAAGGTCCTAGCGCGCCACGTTGATTGGCCCCAGCCGTATAAATATCTGGCTCTTCCAGATCCAAGATTGAAGGTAACAGTGACAGAAAACAAAGTCGAGTTGCAGGTTGAAAAGCCTGCAAAGTGCGTGTTTCTGACCACGAAATCGAACGTTACATGGAGTGATAATGCTGTTGATTTGATGCCGGGAGAGAAGAGGACTGTCGAGGCGAACAGGTTGGTCGACAAGGATGAGTTGCGGGTTGCGTTTCTAGGGCGTGAGAAGGCCTTTGCTATTCCGTAGTAGCGTCAAGTAAAACAGTAGCTTATGGCCCGGGTACTACGACTTGGTGTCTGCTCCTGGTATTCTATTAGTTGTTGCCAGTGGCCAATCTTCTCCGGGAAAACACCAGGAAAATACCGGTGACAGACCGAAGCTACCTTGTACGGTTACTAACGCACATATAATAGGTGCCAGATGATAGGGCACGTTACAGTATTCTCTAAGGTCCTGCCCTTTCCCCTTAAGGTGCGGTGTGAGTTGTGTACTTAAATAAAGCCGTCTTATGACTCCTATCATTCGACGGTGACAACTATTGACGTAACGGTACTTTTTGAATCGCGCAAAGGCTTATGCGGATGTTCTCTATACAAATTGCGAAAGAGGGTACAAAAAATCTGCTTGACAGAATGGCGTGGTAACCAAATACCAGGATCACTCAAGCTTGGCTGTCGGACTTTGGTGTGAAAAGTAGGCTCTGCGTCCGGGTTTAGGATCTGATTAGGACCGCTGGAGTTGGAACGTGGCGGAAGTGAAGGATCTTCACATTTATGCTCAATACCATTTGAGTAGAAAATAGAGTTGCATATGGAGCTAAAACATTACAGTGGAGGCGATCTGCTCATCCAACTTGAGCAAGTACTTAGTTGCGGTTACCTACAGTATCTAACGCCGTAAACGACAGAAGATAAGTTGAAGGACACACTAAGAAGACTTGAATGGATTAATTAATATAAATCAAGGTTGAGAAAGGTGACATCCACGTGGCGGCGTTGAGTGCCCAATTTGGCCGGCGCCTGTGCCAAACAAGGACAACCTCGACGCGTCACGTCCGACAGTAACTACGACCACCATGGCTGAAATGGCCGTTGATGCCCCCAAGCCTCCCAAGCTCGTCTTGGACGATTTTATTGCCGCCGCGCTCTCTGGCACCCCCTCCGAGCTGCATCCTTTCTTCGAATCGTTTCGAACGCTGCACACACGAAAGTGCGTTCTACTCCCTTGGAACCATATCAGTCAACCTTACAACTACTTATACAGGCTATGGCATCAACTAACACTGAAGCTTTTCCAATTCTTCGACCACCCAGCATCGAAACCGTTCCGGGTCCATGTGTTCGAACAGTTCGTACGGGACTTTGAGAGTAAAATCAACCAACTGAGGCTCGTTGAGATGGGTGTGAAGGTATCGAAGGAGATTGATAGTATGTTCTCATTTCCACAGCTCATTTCCGTGCCTTGAGGGCGTCTTACTCTTTGCTGTCAGATCCCCAGAACCACTTGACGTTCCTGACCTCGCTGCTCTCTCGAATTGACACGGAGAAGGCGAAAGAGGCTCATGTGTTGCTTCTTACAACAATTGCGCATGCGAAATTGCTGTATGGTGACCTCGAGGGGACAAGGACTGACATGGATTCGGCATGGAAAGTTCTTGACAACCTTGAAGGCGTAGACAACGGTGTCAACGCGGCGTATTACCTGTTGGCCGCTGACTATTACAAAGTGAGTTTAAGATGCTGCAGTCTAGTCTTGCCGGTGCTGATATTTTGTGTATAGGCCAAGGCAGAATATGCACCGTATTACCGGAATTCATTGCTGTACCTTGCATGTGTCGATCCTGCAACGGACATGACACCAGAAGAAAGGCTGGTGAGGGCTCATGATTTGGGCATCTCTGCGTTCCTAGGTGACAGCATCTACAATTTCGGCGAACTCGTGAGTTTGATGCTATTTCGTCGTTTCTTCTGGTGTTCTCTTACTAACGTACAATTGAAACAGTTGATGCATCCCATTCTTGACGCGCTAAATGGCACGCCTCATGAATGGATCAAGAAATTACTTTTCACGTTCAACGAGGGAAGTATAGGTAAATTTGAGGCCCTAGCTCCCCTCTTCCCGCAAGAGGTACGAGTTTTTCAGCTTTAGATCTCCGATTATCACGTATCGATATCTTTTCCAGCCCATCTTGCAAGAGAACTTCCCCTTCCTCCGTCAAAAGATTTGCCTCATGGCACTGATCGAATCTGTGTTCAAGAGGCATGCTGATAATCGAACGATGAGCTTCCAGACTATCTCAGAAGAGACACGATTGCCCTTAGATGAAGTTGAGCATCTGGTGATGAAGGCGTTAAGGTGAGTCTACCTTGGCCCTCGGTGATCTCTCTCCCGTTGACATGCTGGGTCTAGCCTGAAGCTCATCCGTGGGTCCCTAGACCAGGTGGATCAAAAAGCGCGTATCACCTGGGTGCAACCTCGTGTTCTTTCCAGGGAACAGATTGGTGGTGTTGCGAAACGGTTAGAGGAATGGGTCAACAAGTTGAGTGCCGTCGAACAACGTATCGCTCCGGAGGTGATGATTGCCTCATGAATTCATATAATGGTTCAATGTACTGTACTTGTTCTTTAGAAAATCTTAAGTTTACCTGATGAACGCCCTGGGCCGTGCTGCGCTTCATGACAGTTCACGACATCGACAGGCAAGTTAACCACGTGGAAAATTGTGGAAGCGAAATCTTGGAGGATCTTTGTGAGCAGGCAGAATTCAATTGTCAGATATTCTTGAGGTCAACGCGAGAAAAGCATGGAAAGGGTTGTACTTTTGCACAATTTTGTAGAGAAAATGCAGTTTTGGGACGTGATTTCCTAATTCGGTGGCACCATTTTGGGCAGCCCGTGCGGCAACTTCCCCTCTCACCATCATCTTCACCTGTACTCTATCTCATCAATATCTGCCGCGCAGAGGCGCAGCAGCAGCAGCGTGTATCAGGTCAGATTGCGACCTGCTGCAGGAATCACGACCTCAATAGGCGAGATTATCTTATATTACATTGGGGGGCGACAGTCTTCATCAGTTTTTTTCGTTTCATCCTTTGTCGAGGCCCGGAGGGCGACGTGATCACTCTGCCTAGCTCACTGCGACTGCCGTAGCCACTTCGTTGACGATGGATACGACTACAACGACGGCGACAGCAACCAATGCTGCCACCACTTCTTCACTACCCTCGACAGCAGAATTTTCCTTCAAGGCGCCATTCCCAGCTTCATCTACTTCAACCTTTCACGCTTCACCGCTGAAGCATCGCAGGACCTCATTGGCGCTTCCTTCATCTCCGAAACTGGTGCCAGCATTTAGCTTCCGCGATGATACGGGCCTCGAATCTCATGTCGCTGAGACCTGTCTCGTTCCAGAGAAACGTGGCAAGCTCAGGAGAATATCAGCGGATGCTGAGAGTGACGACTGGCCGCAGGCGACGGAGAAGAAACTGAGGAAGAAATGGTCAGCCGAAGAAACGCAGATGCTTGTTGACGGGTGCAACAAGGTGAGTGTTCCGGCTGTGACTCATTGATGGCGAGCGCTCATGCAGCTTCTAGCACGGTGTTGGGAACTGGAAGGCAATTTTGAGTGATCCCGACCTCAAATTTGATAACCGCTCCCCAGTTGACCTTAAGGACCGGTGAGTATCTGTTACTATGACTTCCGGGGCTTGGGTGTCTTTTGTGGACGACAGACGGTCCGGCCTCTCGTTCCTGCCGCGATACTCGGGTGTTTCGAAAGCAACATGAGCGACGTTACCATTGGACGCGTTGTCTTTGCGTTTTCACAGCCGTGTTTACTGCTGGAAAGAAAGGTCCCGTCGTTCGTCCATGAACGTCACCTTTTCCCCCGAGGAACATCTTTCATAGCTGTATAGCTCATGTCGCGTCTAGATTTCGTACCTACTTCCCTGATGCTTACAAACAACATTATCCCAACGCGCGCACACATCTCTCCAGCAAAGTTCGCTCTACTCTTCCCGACGGTTCCTCTCTCTTTGAGAAAACGCGCAGTAAAAAGCGGCGGCCTTTCACGGAGGAGGAGGACCGTGCTCTCAAAGCTGGCTACCAGAAGCACGGCACGGTATGGGCGACCATTGTGAAGGATCCTATCTTCCAGGAACAAGGTCGGCGGTCAACAGACCTGAGGGACCGCTTTCGTAATGCGTTCCCGGAGCTGTACATGGCAGCTGGATACAAGCCGCGCAATGCGGCAAAGAAGAAGGGCGCCGATGGTTCAAAGGTCCTTATTAGAGCTGCGACGGATGACCAGCTTTCCATGTCGACATCGGGACCTAGTACGCACCGGCGAAAGAGGAGGAACACCAGTCAAGGATTACTACGGGGAGGGACGAAGAGTGTTCCACAAAGCACGGCTCCTTCTGAGGATGAGGCTAGTTCCGGCGGGGAAGAAGACGAGCCCGTTGTAAAGCCATTCAAGCTCATCGGTAGCCCTATCAAGAAGGCTGCTCCTCTGACCATTCCTTCAACAAATCTCCTTCCCGACGACGATGACATGGATTTGATTCCCTTTGACCCTCTTCCTGATTCTCTTACGGCTCTTGCGAACTCGTCGCAGTCGGAGATTGACTCACAATCGCAGGCCTGGTCTTCAGGACTCGATACTCCTGTTCACTCTTCACATCATGCCTGGACAGGGTCTCCAACATCGTCTCAGATGTCTGATTATTTGTTGAGCTCCTCTCATTCTTCCCCCTTCCAACACCGGAGGAACGAAGCGGTAGTGGGTGGCATAGGCATGATCGGCAAAAGCGCTTGGGGGACGCAAGATTGGTTCTCAGCGAATCCACGCATGGACTCGAGCGCGAGTGGAACATCATCCTCATCTTATCTAGAGAACAGCTTCTCGCCCTCATCACCGTTTTCTTTCAATCATCTCAACTACGGGGTGGTAGATCGATATGATCTTGTACCCACTTCGTTTTCCCAGGATTTCAATTCCGAGGTCGGATCGTCATCATTTTCTGATGAGATGTACCCACCTCGAAGAGAGTATCATTCGGACTATGCTGGAGATCTCATTTTCAGTACGCGAACGCAGTCGCAATCTTCGTATGATTCTTCTTCATTCACTTTCGGGCTTGGGCTCTCGGGTATAACCCAGTCGACTGGTATACACCCTATGCAACTCCATACGCCAGCGCTACCGGGAATTGATGAGATTGAGCTGACAGGTATATCACTTACCGACCAACCCGACAGTCTTCCCATGGAAGATTCGCTCCTCCCATCTGACGTTGCCATGTCTCCTGAAGCAAAGGACGAAGATGCTTCCTCGTTCCTCTTGGAACAGCGGTTCAGCCTGGATGATCTCGTAGATCTATCTCGTGAGCTGCACACGACCCCACCTGGAACACCTCAGACTCGCTCGCGACAGCGGTCGACCGTCAACCAATTTGGGGTCCATGGACGGTCGATATCCGTACCACCTTCTGAGCGCATGACGATGCATAACCACGTCCCAGCGCGTCCCACACCAGTGCACACCAACTCGCAGCCTGAACTACGTCCGTTCTCTCTGTTCGCCACGGACCATCCATTCAGTGCTCCCGCACCACCCGTGCCTCCTGCGCCCCAGTCGTTTTCATCCCTGTTCCTCTCCTCTAGCTCATCCTCTGTGACGCAAGACATCTCGCGAACGGCGAATGACATCTACGACCTTCCATTCCTAGACTTGCATTACCATTACAGTACCCAAGGATTAGATGCGTCTGACAACATGGAGTCACAGAACCAGAATCAGGCATTGGATTTGGCGCAGTCGGTAGCTTCGTCAACGGCGAAGAACCAGAATCAGATCCAGCACTCCACTCCCCCGTTGACTGCGAAGGTGCTGAATAACGAGGGTGTTCCGCCGGTTGTTGAAGGACTCCGAAAGAACAAGAATTTCGCGCATCACCGTGGTCAGAGCGCGGTGGTATGCCCACAGGATTTGGTGCTGAAGAGTGAAACCAACAAGCGCAAGCGGTCGAGTTGGGATGGGGCGCATTCGTAGGTTACATTTCTTATTTTCCACGAACTTTTATTTGGGCATTTTATTATTCGTTTTTGTGCATAGTTATCATCTCATCATTATCACGGCCGTCTCGTAGCATACATAACTTTTCTCTTCTTTTTTCAATGGATCTCACAATGCAATGGATAGGAATACTTTACTTGTTTAACCCATCTCCGGAGTCTCAGCCCAGTAACTCTTTGTCGTCGTTCAGGGAGGCTAGTTTATAATGCCACTACCGTAGATACAGCATACCGAATCCCCTGGTGACTGGACGATTGCTCGAGCAGGAGGATTTTTACCGAATCTTAGCGGAGCAGGGAGATCGGAGCATTCTTTATAAGAGGCTATCGGACCAGACATCTGTCTTATGACGTCAGCATCTTGTGTTGAACGTCGTCGTTACCGAACTTTCCTTTCTCTTGTCCACTAACACCATCGATACCGCTGCAAATCTTCCTTCAATGGATTTCCTCCACCATGACCTTCATACTTCTCCCTTCAAGGCTCTTGTTTCTACCAATGATCCACCTTCCGAACTAGAGGCAAAGACAGTAGAAGAGTTTCTAGACGACCATCTCAGGGAGCTTTCCAAACAGGACGAAGAAATCGCCCGTGTCTCTACGCTCTTACATCGACTCACGAATGAGCGGCTCAACCTGCAGCAATACATCACCGCACACCAAGCCATCGTGTCCTCTATCCGAAGATTTCCTACCGAAATCCTTGCAGAGATATTCATTCAATCTCTGGAGGATCACTACGATGTATTTGACACGAAGCGAGGACCTTGGGGTCTCTGTCATGTCTGCCGCCGTTGGAGAGATGTCTTACGATCATCTCCTGCTCTTTGAGCTTCGTTGTCCATTGAATCTCTCCATCTACAGCCCCAGTTCCGCCATGCCGACCTTCCTGCCATCCTCGAGGACGCATTGGGCTTGACCAACAACCGGAAGTTAAACATCAGATATTCATTGAAGTCGATTATCATATGCGACCGCTCCCTTCCCGATTCCTATCTCCCGAAGACGATATGGAGTAATCGAGGGTCAAATTCCTGGGACATTTTGCAGCTTCTGTTTGAAATCTTGGTCCGTCACTCTACACGATGGAAGACTGCCTGGCTTGTCATTCCATTCAAATTAGGCTCCACACTACAGACGGCCAGGGGGAGACTGACTTCACTGGTCTCTATCGACTTCTCCCCTTGCAATCCATTGCACTACTGGTCCATGTGTTTTAACCCCGAATCGATTGACGTGTTGTCTACGGCACCAAAGCTCCAATCTTTGACTATCACTCCAGCTCCCAACACCGTTGCATTACCGCATATGCCTTGCTCACGGCTGCGTTATTTCGCTCATACACTGTACGCTTCGGTCGAAGGTCATATGTGTCTCCTTTCTGAAATCCCACTACTTGAAACTTACAAAGCGGAAATTTACGGGTCTTTAAATAGGTCTACCACAGTCCCCTTCACGCATAATTCCTTACACCGGCTGGAGTTGTGTTGTCGACGATCAGACCTCTCACTCCTCGAGTACTTGACATGTCCTGCCCTTGAGGAACTTTTATTAGATCTCTGTCATTTCGGTGACCTCGAACACATATTGTTTGACTTCGACAATCGTTCTGGTTATCCATTGCGTCAACTCTCGATAAGACTCGAATACCTTGGTGATGTAGGTGGGCGGTTCCTAAACAGGTTGACGCCTGAAGAGGCCGAACACAATCATGCTCTATTACCAGGCCTGGAGACGTTCCGTATCGCTATTGGTGACGGCCAAAAGGAGACCTCAAAGATATTGAATAGTCTGATACATATTATAAAGGCGCGATGGGGTACAGGCATTTCCGTCGGCTTACGGTCGCTGTCCATGGTCATAGAGAAGGATAACTGGTCAGAGTTTGAGGTCGAGGATAAACTCAATTTCCTCCGGCAGTTCAAAGAAGAAGGCTTCAATGTTTCTGTGAAGAGGAATGGTTCGTACCAAATCTGCATATACGAGTGTTGTCATCATAATAAAATGACTTCAAAATAGGCAAGCAAGAAGTGTGAACATTTCACTTCTGCGCGGGTGCGAAGTCAAATGGCGTATTACCACTGCTATTTTATCCTTCCCTTCGTATTGACTTGAGCTTTTCGTGGTTCACTTCCGCTGAAACAAGTTACTCGGTACTTTCATGACATCAGTGAAGTTGCACGCTGTTGTGTTAGAGGAAAGGTATCCCCAGGGAATATCGCTCATCTTCCGTTTGCATCTTTCAGCGCCATGTCACAATACAGCGAGCACGTGTACCATGGACGATATCTTGGTACAGCAGCAAAAGGGATTGGAGGAGAAATTTCTGATTACAAGAAACCTTGGATATAGTGAAATATCTGCAGGAGGGACTGGTACGAAACCTATCTCCCTCAGCGAAACATTATCAGACAAAGGAACAGGCTCGCAAAGTATCGAAGGTGGTGACCTGGATGGTGATGTTGAAGGTTCTTCGTAGTCTACGACTCAGTCACTCTATGACGATGATTCGTTTATCAACAACGACATACAAAACATTGGTGCCATTTTTCCCTTGATAGGGATTGATTCCGTATAGAGACCCGTACGATCTGCTCCGGTGATATTATTCCATCATTCACTAGCCGACCTCCACGTTTCTGTATTCCCTTCACTGCTTTCCACCAACGATCCTCGCCCGTCTGATTTTGAGACCAAAGGGTCGAAGATTTTCTGAAAAACCATCTCAAGCAGCTTTCCAAGAGCGCTGCAATCTTGAATCAACTTACGAATGAGCGCTGAACATCTACAACAATATATCGTTGCTCACCAATGCATCTTCGCATTTGGGCATTTCCTTGTTGTATTGCCACTGTCTCATAGAAAATGATTTCTAAATTGACTTCTAGGGTAATGTTACGCACAGGGCTGCAAAGCAATTGAACGAAGAACCACCCGACCAAGCCTCATGATGGTAAGCATGTTTTGATGCGTAAAGGGGACAAGAACTGCCACAGGCGGATAAGAATAGTCACCAGTAAAAGAGCTTAGTGCAACATACAGGAACACAGCTGAATCTGCAGGCGTTACCCAAAAGAAATCCAACTCCTATTGCTGACCGCGCAAGTGTGCGAATGATATCCTCCCTCTACGATTTTTTTGCGACTTGTAGATACCAGGACTGAAATCCCTTGGATGGACCTAACTTGATCAACGGGAAGTCCGAAACAAACTCCTCTCCGCTGGGAGAGAACATCCGTACGACTCGTAGTGCAGGTGCGAGTTGTCCTTTGAGGTCATAAACCTGGAGTTGGGCATGAGTATAAACTAGAAGGGAAAATAGTTAGCATTAGAAGCGGCTACACTGCCCTAAAGAACTGACCTTGCTTCCCAGGCTCAACCAATTTTAAATCTTCTACCCACGAGTGATCTCCCAGGCGAAGTCTTATTCTCTCGACTCCACGAGGCGTCACCATATGCAATGCTTGAGACCAACAAGGGAGATACAGCGAGAACGCGTCTTCGAGGGATTCAATTAGCACAGAATGTAGTTGAAGGCGATGTTTCTGATATAGGCGGAAATATTCAGAACTAATCAGGTCCTTGGTGACCAGTCCATCTTCCAACAGTCTATGGGCGTAGTAGGCATCTTGTAGACCGAAAAGCCTAGCCACTGATATAGCCCAAGGCGTACCGTTAGGTTTAAGGAGGTCCGGTCCCGATTCGAACAGTGATGGGTTACTTGTAGGAGTGAGACGGAATCGAAGCTGACCTGCCGTCGTGGGTAGGTCCGGATGGGTCTTAATAATAATAAAATCCAGTAGTTTGATCGGGGAAAGATATGCACCCTTTATTGAGTGGAGCATACCTGAACCCTTCAGCCTGAGTTTTGAGGGGACTAACTGACAGCTTTCCGGAGATGTCACGGAAGTCATGCTCGGTCAAGCTTTTGGGATTCAGCGTCCGGATGGCTGGACATTGAACTCGTCGTTCAACTCGAGCTGCAAAGCGGCGATATTGAATAGAACGTGGAGATGTCGTTGTACAACGGTGAGGGAGGGATCGACGGAGAAGACGACAGGTCATTGTTGATCGCGAACCAAGGGTGGTATACCTGCGAGACCAAATTCTGTGATCCTGGAGCAAGTTCTCAACCAATCACATTCAGACCAATGACGCACTCACTAAGACTTCAGTGAAGCAGAAAGGGCTGCTGATATAACAATGTCAATTGCAGCGCAGCTGGTGCTGATGCCCAGAAATCGTTGATGTTGACAAATTGTTAAGGTCTGGTCACCAACGAATCTACCTGCCACGATCGTGAAGGATGTTAGAAAAGAATTTAAGTGTTTGCTGACCCCACAAGTGTCGAACGGCCAAGTTAACTTGAAGTGCAGATCAGAAGAACACATTGTTTGGCTAGGCGCTGCCTGCCAAGCAACGCGATCTCTTTGGCATTCTGTGCTCAGCTTCCAGCCTTCTACCAGTGCGCAAGTCCTTCCTCCACTCGACTAGCTCATACCGAGTCGAAGCTCCTACTATCATACATACTCTCGTGTCCCTGCCGCAGCTTAGCTTGGAAATTCACCAAGGGTCAGCTCTAAGAATTAATTCTCCATTCGAAAGTCTGAAATAAGTTGACAGAACTGTCTTCCTTCCAAAATGGATCTCCCCGACCTTGACCTCCATACTTCACCCTTCAAGTCTCTCGTTTTTACCAATGATTCACCATCCAATCTAGAGGCGAAGAGTGTAGAAGAGTTCCTACACGACCATCTCAGGGAACTTTTAAAACAGGACGAAGAAATCGCCCGCGTTTCTGCGCTCTTAAATCGACTCACGAATAAGCGTCGACACCTGCAACAATACATTAATGCTCATCAAGGCATCTTGTCTCCCATCCGAACATTTCCCCCCGAAATCCTTGCGGAGATATTCATGCAGACGCTCGATGACCACTACGATGTGTTCGACACGAAACGAGGCCCTTGGGTTTTCGGCCACGTCTGTCGCCGCTGGAAGGATATCTCACGTTCATGTCCCGCTCTTTGGACTTCGTTGTCCATCGAATCCTTGCATCTGCATCCCGAAAGTCGCCGCTCTGACCTCCCTGACATCCTCAAAGAAGCGTTGTTCTTGAGTCACAACCAGCAGCTGGACGTCAGGTATTCCTTGCAGTCGTTGATCATAGATGATGGCATTATCTATCGTCCAAAGGTCCTCTGGGTTAATCGGAGGTCCAATTTCTGGGATATCTTGCAGCAACTGCTCGATATGTTGGTCCATCATTCCATGCGGTGGAAGAGTGCGACTTTCGTCATTCCATTCAAATTAGCCCGTAGACTAGAGAAGGCCAAGGGGAGACTCTCGTCGTTGGTCAGCTTTGACCTCTCGGCTTGCCAAGGGTCGGAGTCAAGGATGTATTTCGATAGCGAAACGATTGACGTGTTGTCTGTCGTGCCAAAGCTCCAGGAGTTGACTGTCACCAGCGTGCCCGACAACATGTTGCTATCTTTTTCCTGGTCACAGATGCGCCACCTGAACCATGATTTCGGGGCTTCTATTGAAGATCATTTACGTCTTCTTACCGAGGCTCCGCTGCTCGAAACTTACATAGCACGTTTTCATGATCATTCCCCTTTGGAGAACCACAGACTACACTGTACACACAGTTCTTTACGCCATCTGGAATTATCTTACCAGGACTCATCCCTGACACTTCTGCAATACTTGACGTGCCCCGCCCTTGAAGAGCTTTCCCTAGACATCTGCAATGTTGATACGGCCGATATCTCCCAGATTTTGTATGAGTTTGGCGATCGTTCTGGCTGTCCCCTGCGCCAGCTCTCTGTGAAACTCGAGGATACGGGAAATCTACTAGTACATTTGCTAGATTCGTTGGCGTCCAAAATGTACGGATGGCGTCATGACTTGTTCCCCGGATTGGCGGTACTCAAAATGATCATTGAGGAAGATGGGGAGAGCACCCCCAGTATACTCGGAAAGCTCGCAGATATTATACGTGCACGTTGGAACGCAGGCAGTTCCGACGGATTACGGTCCTTGTCATTAGTCATCGACAACGACGACGACGACTGGGCAGACTCGGATACCGAGAATGAATGGGCTGAATGTAAATTTGACGTCTTTCAGCGGTTCAAAGAAGATGGTTTAGATGTTACTTTGAAAAGGAATGGTTTGTGCTTCGTCTTCGTACTACAAGGATGGTGATGCCATTAACATTTATTTTACATAGGCAAGCAAGAAGTGTAGGGATCGCTTCAGAATCGGAGGGTAGAGGGCAGAACCGATAACATGTCATTAACTACTGTTATACAGAGTGTAATCATTGTGGTGTCCTAGTCCGCGTCCCTTTACTCTTTAGAACGACTGTAACATCTGGTGCGTGGCTCAAACCCGGTATTGGATGAGCCCTATGGCGTAACATTGAAGTACATACTGGAACGCTCAAGAATCCTCGTTGCTCCGCCGTAATCCTTCACGATGACGAAGAGGGGCGATATACGGTAGTCGGGTCTTTCAGCAGAAAGACAATACCATGGAGGTCCTCCACTTTCAATTCGAACCGCTTTAGTAGTAATTAATCCCGTGCCATTAAGCAGAAATCCCCGAAAATGATAACAATACAGTGCAGGCGTAAGTGTAATATTTACAATTCCCCATCCCCTGCTTGAACGCAATAATGATAAAAAGAGGACGTTAATCGTCGCGAAAGTCGAATGGTTTGCAGGTATCGCCAAGGAGTCAAAAAAAACCGCGCGTCAGAATCTCCCCTTCCCTCCAACACCGTCGACTAAGTCGACATTCCAATCCCAAAGTGTTGTATGAATATAGACGTGAGTTATTCACGTATTAAGAAGCCGAATAGTAATTCTGTAGGCGGAATCAGTAAGACGTCGTCGGGATCAGTGAGGAAACTCACTTCGAAAGATGAAGGATGAGAGCGGAGCGGAGTGCCATCATGAGATGACGCAGCCGCTTGTTGAAGAGGTAGATGCAGCCTCGTCGCGTGGTAGCATGTCTCTGTCGACGTCGCCAACCTCTGCCTGGTTGATGATGATGATAGCTGGGCACTCTTCGAAGCAATCCATGATGATGAGGATGAGTTATGCAGAAAGCACAGGTTGCAAAAGCGGGCAATGGAGTGAAGCTGAAGTAACGGCAGTGAACTCGACCGACTTTTATACAGGTGTTGACAGCTACGTTATTGTACTCGCCATCTCAGACCAGACGGCCAAAGCTTATTGTGTCGTCCTAATCTGCATACATTTGACCCCAACGCGTCCCGGGTCAAATCTAGAAACCAAGCGTAACAATAACAAGCGTGGTTTGACCGCTACATGCCGTCTAATAAATGCCGCTTTGACAAAAAGATGGGAATCGGTGCCTAGTCGGTAGCCTTGCCAAAGAAGGCAAGTCATTCCGTCCCCGCGGATGCGCATTGTTACACGAACGGCAGATCATCATTCCTGGTATTCAAAGACAATAAAGACAGCAATGCTAGCCCGACAATCGTCCGTGGGGAATTGAGGGACCGTCAACATCTCACTCGTCATCAACCTCCCCTTCGACGGTGTTGCCCATGTCGAGCTTCCTTTTACGTCCAGGTATCGCTTTGCCGTCACCAAAGCCTACGCCCGCCTTCTTTCGTAGTACCTCAAGATCCTGTTCAGCTTCCTCAGCCCATTCAAGTACCAGATGCCGACCCAAAAGATGAGTGTGTCGCAACGCAGCATACGCGTTTTCCGCCTCTGCTCTTGAAACAAAATCAAGGAAGGCAAAACCACGCGTGCGCGAGTCAAACTTCTTTGGAAGACGGACAGATTTCAGCTGTCCATGTGAACTGTGCAAAAAGACAATAAGTTATATAATTCTTGATGAACGAGGGAGGTACTAACCCGAAAAGCTCCCGAATGTCCTTCCGGGTTGCCTCGAACGGCACATTTTTCACGATCATCTTAGTCGTCCGACTCTTTGAGGTGGCACTGTCTTTACCGCGCCCCTCGTCCTCTGCGCCCCGGCCGGCGAACTTGATGTGCAATGCATGTCCATCCAAAACAAAATCTTGCATGCTCTTCATCGCCTTCCGAGCGCTTTCGACGTCTTTGAAGCCCACAAACCCATAACCCATGCTCAGCCGCCCATCGGGCCGCTTAGGATCCGGCTTAGTCTGCACACGGGCAAAAGAAAAGGAAGGTAGGTTACGGAACATCTGGTTGAGGCGTTCTGTTGACGTAGAAAATGCCAGATTCTTGACAAATAGCGTCGAACCTTCGGAGAGTGAGGGCTCTCCTTCGGCGGCGTCTTCGGCCTGTTCGGGGATAGTGATGGCATGGGAGGAGGAAACGTGAGTTTTCGGTGCATTGACAGGAGGGGGAGCATCGGTAAATATGCCTAGAGGGCCTTTTTCCAGGTAAACGATGGAATTACCGAGCCGACGATATGCGACGGCACGAAATGCCTGGCTCGCTTCATCGGGTCTGTCAAAATCAACCACCGCCATCGTACCCGCAGGTGGTACAAGAACACGGGTGAGTGTCCCATGAGACTCAAATAACTGTCGTATCTGATCCTCGCTTGTCCCATAAGGAATGTTCTTGACGAGAATAGTTGTTTCTGAACGGGCCCTCGATGAAAAAGATGATAGTACGACGCCCTGAGATTCAAGATACGATTTTGTTTCCTGGATGATGTGCGTTTCTGCGAGGGCAAGTTTTACGGCGGCATTATCCGACGATTCTGGGTTCAATATATCGGATTTGGCGATGTTCATGCGGTCGGCGACAGATGAAGCCACTGCATCGCTCTAAACAATAGGTGTCAGGCTAAGATAAGGAAGAACTAATGGAGAAGCATACATTCATGTAAAGCATACTCCAATTAAAGTCTTTGCTGGCGGTAACCTTGCGCTTCGCATTCTTCTCGTCCTTCAGAGTTCGTTTCTTTCCCTCTGCTTCCTCCACTGGATAGGCGCCCTTACGATCGACAGCAGCAAGGATATGCAGCAGACGACCTTGGAAGGACTTGCGGTCTAAAGCCTTGTATGCAGAGACGGCGTCGGCGGCCCGTGCAAATGTAATATATGCTACCCCTTTCGGCTGCTTCGTCTGCGCATCAAGAGGTATGTGAACCTGTTTAAATAAAGTATATGAGCACACAATACAAATGAGGCAGATCATATCGAGGAAAAATTCAGAAAATATTTCTACTATCGGTATCCCAAAGGAATCAGCATTCTCGCGAGTCTGATGTCCCTATAATGGTTGTCATCCTGGGATGAAAAAGAATTGACCGTACCTGCGACGAAAATAGAGTTAGCATGAGTTTTGGCCAAGACACAATAAGAGAAAATATAATCAGAAAATTTTCTACTATCGGTTTCCCATAAGGATCAACATGCTCGTGAGAGTCTGATGTCCCTATTTATGTTGTCATCTCGAACTACGCAACTCCGAGACGTTGCAAAAATAGAGAGCAGATCCTCACCTGAGATATCTCTCCATATCCACTAAACAGTTCCTGGAGCTCAGTATCTGTACATGAGAAAGCAAGATTCCGGACAAAAAGACGCGACGTTTGTAGTATGGTCTCTTCGGTCGGATCCTTCGGGGCCTCAGGTAAGGCAGGCGTGGTGGGGGCCTATTCAATGTTGAGTACACAATACGCATAGTACACGGAACTGAACAATTACCTCGCCCTCTAGAGCCGGTTCCTCGTCATCAGATTGCTCAAAGACCCGCTCATCTTCGTCCACTTTCTTCGACAGGTGCCGTTTCATCCAATCTAAGTCTGACAGACCTTCCTGATTCACTGGCTCCACATCTAGCGCTTGCACTTCAGGATCCTGCATATCCACGTCCAGGGTATGTGAACTTGTCGACGCCTCTGGCTGTGCTTCATTAGCCCAGGAGGGTCCCTTCTTCGTCCGCGGCTGCATGACTTCCATGAACTCGCCTAAACGCGACTCTTTCGTTGTTTTAGCCTTGTCCTCTTTCACAGCCGTCTTCGTTGTTGACTTCATTGGCTGCTCAGATGACGTATCGGTAGGAGGGTCTAGTCGTGGTCGTTTATTTGGTCGAGGAGCTGGGGCGTCCTTTGCGCCCTAAAAGCTCCAGTCAAATGTCATTTTTCTGGCGTAAAAAAGGATGAAAATTTGTAGACTCACCTCGGTAACATTTACGAATATTCGTGCAGAATTGATGAAGGTTTTGTCAAACCATTCCTTCGCCGCTGAGGCTTCTTGGTCCGTCTTGTAGCCAACAAAACCAAATCTACGTGAAGTCCCATCTTGCTTGTGAGCGACTTTGAGGTCAGTAAGGGTACCCTGAGGGCAACCTTTCTGTTCAAAATGCTTCCGAAGGCGCTCGGGCGTGATGTACGGGGGTAGATTCTTTACGATGAGACGGGACATGTAAAACAGGAAAACTCGAGAAAAAAACTGGGTTAAAATAATTCAAACTCCGCAGGAACTACCGGTCCGAAGGTAAAGTACGTCATCTTCAGTCACCAGCGGACTTCCGAAATTGACTCCAGGTCTCTCCAGGTTGCTCCCGAACATTCGTTGTGTTTACTGTTTTCTCTGCTGTTTTCGCAGAGATCTACCTGCACTCACTTCACAAGACAAGGGCCGCCCTTTTCTCTTTTTCTCTGTAAATCTGGCTTCATTCAACACCTCCTTCAAGTATTTCGATATGTTTGCTTCATTGAATCGTGTCGCGGTAAGCCGAGATATATTTTTCAACTGTTTGCCAGCTAATCGTGCCCATTAGCGTTCCGTATCCATATTGTGAGATTACTTGTTTGGTCTTAACAACCAGGATCTCACAATGCTTCTCAGTCACAATCCCGCTTCCCCCCCTTCTTTAAAGGCACTGGAACTCCTTCAGAAAGCTGTATCTGGGCCTTATCCCCCTGACACGACCTCGAACCCTCCTCTTTACTTCAATTTGGACGTTGTGGAAGGCCCCCCAACTAGGGACCAGCTTGAAACCATCTCATCATATGTTAAGACGTCTGGGCAACAGCCTGCTTCCTCTATATTTCTTTCAGCTCACCCTTCCGCCCCCTATGATGGGGATCAGCCCCACACGCTTGGTGGCGTCTTCCAGGCCGCTTCACGTAATCCAAATGCGCTCAAATGGCCCATCGTAGTTGATTGGTTTGGTGGAAAAGCCAGTGTAGGCGATATTGAGGGAGTCAAGAAGATTCTAGAGGATCTAAGGAGGGAGCGAGACGAAGTGCGCCCAGAGGAGAAGGGCGAGTCATCCGGTAAGAGCTGGTTCAAGATATGGTAAACAAGGGGAAAGGGAAATAAAGAATTCAACATACTGTACAAGTACATAATTCGAAACCTCGCACACATCTCACTCTGTACTTACGTGTCTGTACATCATGTCTGTATAACAATACTCTCAGATATATCATCACGAGAAGTGAAGACCGGTTCAGGAATGGTGAGCGGCAATCCAGCCTCTTTCCATGCCCGAAAACCCCCAATAATATCTGTGGCGTTCAACAATCCCAACTCCTGCAAGGACACCGCTGCGAGACTACTCGTGTACCCTTCTTGGCATATAACAATCGTCCTCAAATCGTAGCGATCAACGATGGGCAATCTATATTCACATCGCGGGTCAAAGCGCCATTCCAGCACGTTGCGCTCGACGATGATGGAGCCCTCGATAAAACCTTCAGCCTCCCTCTGCGCAACTGGCCTGATGTCCACCAGGATGGTAGGCACATGGTCCTCAAGAACGCGAAGCTCTTCGTACGCATTCTGCGGCGTGAGTCGCTGTAGCTTTGCCCGAGCATTGCTAAGCTTCTCTTCTATTCCCTGAGAGCCGGGTGGAGAGTGCAACGGGTCGATGGGCGTACGAGCGGATTTACGCAGGGTGTCCCAGATGGCCGCGGTGTCGTAGGCGAACATGCCTAGGTCTCTGATGCCTGCTATCCACATAGTTCCATCTATGTCCTTGAAGGACGCGACGCGGTTCATGAATTTGGCCCGAGCGAGAATTGAGGCTCGACTGCTGAAGTCCATCGAAGACGCGCAAACGAGGAGGAAACCGACCGCGTCTGTTCCTCGATAAGGACCGGTAGTTGCTACGGCACATATGTGGTTGTGTACGGCGAGATTGAGCTGGATATTTTGGCCAATCTCCGTAAGGAACTCTACGTCATCTGATTTACTAGACGTCGATAATACAGAAATTCTAGCGTCTGGTCAGTTTAGGTAGCGGTCTATCATAGTTTTAGGAAGTAATTACCGTCGAGGATTTCGAATCTCCGCATTACACGTACTGCGATTTCTTTGGCGACGATAGCGCGAACATCAGAGAGTGAGTGTCGCTTAGTATTCGTCGGCCCGACTAGTATTTCTCCAAGGGAGCTATACGAAGAGGATGTCATGTTGGCCTTTTTCCAGACGCTCCACGGTCAGCGAAAAGAGATCAAAGTGCTAAAATATGACTTGGGTTATGATTTTTGATGCAGCACAATAATCAAAGGGATGCGTACCTTCACTCTACCAGACTTTACTAGAGAAAGTAAGATGAAGTAGTGGTCGGTGGTCAGGGAAGCGGCCCGGTCGTCTGCGATTTGAATTATTTATCTAATATTGTTAAAGTTATTTAAATAAATAACATCGAATAGTACTAAGTACTTGAACACTGAGATGATCTTCTCACTGAGAAGATATCATCTTCAATAAGTTCACTTTCCTACTAGTATTTGCCAACTTGGGATGCATAAATTACAGCATCTTTACATGTTGTCGGCTTCCTGTTCCTTCTGCCGACACCTTTTTGACTCTTTCGGAGCCAAGAAAACGCGATACATGGACCAGATGACCATTTGTCTGAAATACGTCGTTTCTGACTCATACTCACTCCTGCAACAGACATGATTTCGACGAGATTGACCAGCCTTTTTGGTATGCTTTCATTGAGATAGTTGTTCAGATAGCCTGACAGCACGACAGACATCAAGACCCCAATCGTCGGGGCGCCTATGGCGTATGTCTCCCCGCCAGGATTCGTCTCTGCGATATCTTCCTCAGGTTCTTTCGGATTTCTTGGTGCAGGTGAGCAGGACAGCCTCCCCCCCTCCTCCCCCCTCCAGCAGCCCTACCGGAAATTAACTCTTTGCCAGGCAATAGCACCCCCGAACAACTTTCCGAGACTCTGCAGACGATCCGGGCCAATTTGGGATTGCAACCAAACGTACCGCTGCCTGTTGGTGTGGGATTCATCACCTGGATCCTCGAGAAGAACAACGTGTCTACCGATCCACGTTTGACGAGCGTGCTTGAAGAGCGTGTTCAGGCAGTCTGGTTTGCTTTTGGAAAGGACATTGGAAGTTATGTTCGACAGGTCAGGGAGCACGATTCGAAGCGTGACCACAAAACAAAGGTGTTCGTACTCGTAAATTCTCTGGAGGAGGCTTTACAGGCGACCAATGAATGGGGGGCTGATGCTTTAGTAGTGCAAGGTGCGTAGCCCTTTGGAGCTTTTGCAATCTGGTACTAATACTGTACTAGGCAACGAAGCCGGTGGCCATGGAGGTGCTAAGGCCCCCCCTGTAGCGCTGCTCTTGACCGCCGTCCTCGCATCTGTACCTAAAGATGGCCCTGTCATATTGGCAGCAGGCGGCATCGCAACCGGCGCTCAGATCGCCTCCATGCTCACTTTAGGCGCGGATGGCGTCGTTATAGGGACGCGGTTTTTGTTTACACACGAGTCTAACTACCCACCCGTGAAGAAAGAGGCGCTTGTCAAAGCTGGGCTAGGCTCGACGGCGAGGAGCACAGCGTTTGATGAAATCAACCGGACGGTCGGGTGGCCCACGGGTATTGATGGGAGAGGTATCGCGAATGAGATTATCAGCGATGCGAATGAAGGGTTGAGTTTGGAAGAGCGGTTGAGGCGAGCTGATGAGGGGAAGGATAAAGGATCTACTTCTCGTATCCCCGTGTGGGCCGGTGCGGGTGTTGGTTTGACGAATAAAATCCAGAGTGTTGAGGTAAGCCTGAAGCAATGTGTCTGTAGCCATTGTTAACCATCTTTCAATAGGAAGTTGTCCGTGAATTACAAGAAGAGACGGTTCGCGCATTACAGAGAGCATCGCAGCTGCTTGTACATTAATGAAACTTTTAGTATATGGAAGTGCGTTCACACATTACTGGTGAAGGATGGCGCGAACGTTGGCCTGATTTTACTACGCCACCTTACGCCACTCCATTACGAGTCGGCGCTATCTCTCTGTCACGGGTCCTCAATCTGATTTCCTATCGGAGAGGAGAAGGCAGCTGAAGCAGCGCCCATCTTTATGCAATTCTGTTCATAAACCTTAGAACCTTCACAGGCTCGTCGCTCATCCTCGCGATGCAGAACATTTCCACCAAATTGACGAAATGCCTGAGTGCGTGTTTTGTGATTCTACTAACAACGCGAACGCTCATTTTTGAACGTAGATATAACTTCCCCGATCGTGGTGGCTCCGATGGCCTTTGCGTCCACGGCCAGTCTAATATCAGCTGTCACGTTGGCCGGCGCTTTTGGGTTCTTTGGTGTAGGTGTGTGCCCAGCTTGTAGTTCTGTTTCGTGAGCTCAATTTACACCAGGTTTCGACACGTCGGAGCAACTAGTGAATACTCTGCGCACCATGAGGCGTGACCTCAATGTTCCCCCAGACGCACCTCTTCCAGTCGGTGTTGGCTTCATTAGCTGGATTTTGAAGTTGACGGAAAGTTCAGACGATCCACGTCTTGTTCGTGTCTTGGAGGAGCTTCCCAAAGCGATCTGGTTCGCTTTTGGGGATGATCTGGGTGACTACATCGCTCAGGTCAGAGCGTACGACGAGAAGAGGAACTTCAAGACACTCGTCTATGTCATCGTGAACTCTGTAGAAGAGGCACTGAGAACAACAAATGAGTGGAAGGTGGATGCTCTAGTCGTTCAAGGCAAGTTGTCAATCCTCAAAGCAGTCTGATGCTGACTATCTCGTAGGAATTGAAGCTGGCGGGCACGGAGGAGCTAAAGCGCCACCGCTTCTCCAATTGCTATCTGCTGTAATAGCAGCTGTTCCTGAAGACGGCCCACTCATTCTCGCTGCAGGAGGCATCGCAACCGGTGCTCAAATCGCATCGCTTTTGACCCTCGGGGCGTCTGGCGTCGTCCTTGGCACACGCTTTCTCTTCACTCACGAGTCGGCCTACTCGTCTGCAAGAAAGGTCGTCCTCGTAAAGGCCGGATTGAACACAACAGCAAGAGGTTTGATGTTTGATGAAGTTGGCCGCACCATGGGCTGGCCTGATGGTATCGATGGGCGGGCAATTGCTAATGGTATCTGGAGAGATCATGATGAAGGATTAGGCCTTGATGAGAGGCTCAGGAGGTTTGATGAGAGCAGTGCAAGGGGGGAGTCGGAGCGGCTTGTTATTTGGGCTGGTGTGGGTGTGGGACTCACAGACAAGATACAGAGTGCAGAGGTGCGTATTAGAAATTCGTCTATCGATTTTCCTGATGTTCTCGCGATACTAGGAAGTCGTTCGAGAGTTACACCAGGATGCTCTGCAGGCTCTGCAGCGGTCATCTATGCTGCTGGTGTAATATGGAAACCGTGCATGAATGTGGGGACTGGGAGGGTTGCTCTTGTTTGGTTCGCCGTGGTGGACCGGTGCCTAAGGCACCCAGCCTGGAACGTGTGCTAAATAGACTTCCAACATGATATGTACTCCACAGCTGGTCGTCATACAACTATCGTGAGCACTCCTGATTCGTTGGACAGGTTTCGACGGCTGGACCGTTTAACCCCGGGGCCTAGAACTGTGGAAGTAAAGCACGAAGTACGATACTGAATAGTTGGATGACCGCAGACGTTGACAGAACAGACGTTTCCGGAGTAAATATTTCTTCGTTGAACTTTATCCAACACCGAGTGACCTCTGCGGCGTATGTGGGTGGTCGGAATTCGGCCCAGCACATCCGATTCAGAATTTACGTGGCGTGAAATAGGCTCAATTAGGAAGTCCAGACTTATCATGACGTCGATTGCTGACCTTCGATTTTTGTATAAGTACTCTGAGGAGCAGCCTGGGTCGCTTTCCTACCACCACCACCACCACCACTGATGACTTCCACCATCGATCCAAAGTCCATCGGCAGACCTGCACGCCCTCGCAGGCATGTCAGGTCCTTGACTGGTACGCTCCAGTCGTGACGCGATAATCCAATTCGATGCTGACTATATGCTCAGGCTACTTGCCGGAGATTGACGAGACTGGAAAAGAGAAGTGGCCGAAAGGCGATGAGAAGATATGGAAGGAGGGTATGCGAGGTGTCGACACTGGTACGCTGCAATGTGAACCTTCGACTCAGTCGGTGTTCATTGGCCCTCGATCAGATGTCGCTTCTATCACCAAGTCCTTCGTAAACCATGTTCAGACCTCCCTGGCACGCCAGGCAAGTAATTTGGGTTCGTTATACTCTTTATCGCGTGTTCGAGAACCTTCACATCGATTGCATTCTCTTTAGATGACCTTGGTGCCTACCAGGCCGCGGCGCTCTCAGTCCGGGACAACTTGATTGTACGTTTGTCTCCCTTTTACCTTTCGCCGTGAAATTTACCCAGGTTTGGACAGCTGAACTGGAACGAGACCCAGCTCACTTATACGCGGAAAGCCCCCAAGAGGGCTTATTACCTTTCTCTTGAATTTCTGATGGGTCGCACTCTGGATAACGCGGTATGGGCTTCTGTTCTCGTGAATGACATGGGAATATACGATATTCACGATTGTACTTATCACAGCTTCTGAATATTGGTTTAAAAGACCAGTACAAAGACGGAGTACAGAAGCTGGGCTTCTCCATTGAGGATCTTTTGGACAAGGAGCGTGATGCTGCTCTTGGGAATGGCGGACTAGGTCGTCTTGCCGCTTGTTACCTTGATTCGTCTGCTTCTCAGGTGCGTGACCAGGCGCTACTAACCGACGTCCAATCATGTTCTTTTTCACATAGGAACTGCCAGTTTGGGGTTACGGACTGAGGTACAAGTACGGAATCTTTCAGCAGGTTTGCTTCTGCGATTCTAAACCCGTTTAACGCCTCATTCATTCAAATTTGTAGCTTATCTCTCCGGAGGGGAACCAGTTGGAGGTCAGTTGCTCGTTCGAATCCCATTCGCCTTCAAATGACACCCTTTTAGGCTCCGGACCCATGGCTAGATAACCAAAATCCCTGGGAGGTGAGCGACCCTTCGTATCATGGCTGAATCTGTTCTGATGTAAGGTGTATAGCTTCCTCGTTTAGATGTATCTTATGAAGTACGTTTTTACGGGCAAGCGGAGCGTTTGAACGATGGCACTCCTCGCGCCTCATGGACAGGAGGTCAAGAAGTCCTCGCTGTTGCATACGACGTTATGATTCCTGGATGTTACACCAAGACTACGAACAACCTGAGACTTTGGGAAAGTAAACCTAAGCGAGGATTCGATCTCAACTCCTTCAATGGTTAGCTGAACCAAGTATCCTTTTCGATATATACTGATCTCAACTTCAAATCTAGCGGGTAACTATGAAGGTGCTGTCGAATCGTCCAACAGTGCCGCGGCGATTACTTCTGTCTTGTATCCCAATGATCATACGTGAGCATTGTCTTCTTCTTCAACCGGCTATTGTCCTGATTCATCTCTTCTCAACTGACAGAACCTGTGAGTGCACCGCTGCCTTCTGTAAATAATTCCTGATGGCAACATCTAGTCGGAAAGGAGCTGCGCTTGAAGCAACAATAGTAAGTGACGAGCCGTGTCTGCAGTACATGTATCTCATCGATATTGTAGCTTTTGGACTGCTGCTAGTCTGGCTGATATACTGAGACGGTTTAGGAACCTCGGCAAACCGATCACTGAGATTCCTGACTGTACGCAACTGCTAATCTATGAACGGAGTGATGCTGACCCGTTTTCCAGACATCGCAATCCAACTCAATGATGTATACATCTCTTCTTGCCTAATTGAAGGAAGCTAATTTTCCACTGGTAGACGCACCCGACTCTTGCCATTCCCGAACTCATGCGTATTCTGATTGACGAAGAGGACCTGGATTGGGACAAGGCTTGGAACATCGTGAACAACACAGTTTTCTATACCAATCACACTGTATTACCTGTATGCCCCACCCTTGGCCTCTTCCTAGTGTGTTTACTGATCGAGCGTTAGGAAGCACTAGAGAAATGGCCGGTTCCATTATTGGAACATGTGTTACCAAGGTATGGATATCGGTTGACTATGGCGGGTTTCGATGATTGAAATTCGATATCACCGACAGGCACATGCAAATCATTTATGATATTGTAAGTCAATAGATGATACTAATGTGAACGATTCTTCTGACCATCTTTGTTAGAACCTGTAGGACGGCTTCTCCCTTCGTTAGCAAGACCTAACACGCTTCTCTCAGGTTTTTCTTGCAAGCCGTTGAGAAGAAATTCCCGGGCGACAGAGACAGACTGGGAAGAATGTCTCTGATTGAAGGTAAATTAATGTGCAAGCTCAAATTGTGCTATTACTGAAAATTTGTACGACAACAGAGGGTTTCCCTAAACAAGTCCGAATGGCACATTTGGCCTGCATCGGTAATTTCTATGATCACGTTGAAACTCTGGCATGTACTTACAGTGAACAGGAAGCAAAAAAGTCAATGGTGTTGCTGAGGTCGGTCGTCGCTTTGATCTCGGTTTGTCGCTCGGCTTATCCTTCCGGTCCTGCAGTTACATAGCGACCTCGTCAAAACCACTATCTTGAAGGACTTTGTTGAATTTGAGGGCATCAGCAAGTTCGGTAACGTAACAAACGGAAGTATGTACCCGTCGTTGCACTCTGTCGGCCTCGCTGATTTGGTCTTGTAGTTACTCCGCGACGATGGCTTGATCAGGTAAGCACGCCGTTCCATTCCAGCGACTAAATGTTCACTTCCTCTATGTAACAGTGCAACCCCGAGCTCAGCGACCTCATCAGCAAGACGTTGAAGGTCGAGAAAAGCGTATGGTTGAAGAATCTCGACAAGCTCGAGGAACTTCTTCCCTTCGCCGAGGACGCCCGGTTCCGGAAGGAATGGGCTGCAATTAAGCAGCGCAACAAAGAGCGACTGGCGCATTATGTCCAGACGACTCTTGGACTCACCATCAACACGCATGCCATGTTTGATGTCCAGATCAAGGTGAGAGCGCTCCCTTTGACATTTATCGATAATATGGAATCTGATATACGGTTTCCAGCGTTTGCATGAGTACAAGGTACGCATTGAGCTTTGATCTTAGATCCCCCGGCTGAAACAAGTTTATAGCGCCAAACGTTGAACATCCTTGGCGTCATTCATGCAAGTGATTCATATGTAAAGTCTATCTGATGCTGACACGTTTCATTCTAGCGATACCTGACCTTGAAGGCCATGTCTCCGGAGGCACGCAAGAAAGTCAATCATCGCGTTGTATTCTTCGCTGGCAAGGCGGCCCCGGCTTGTAAGCGGTCTCATTCATGCCTATTAACGCTCTGAAACAAAGTTTGCAAGATTACATTGCTAAGCTCGTATGTCTGCCGTCTCGTATTTATGAATAAGGCTAACGACGACGTCTTGGACAGACTATTCGATTGATCGTCAACGTCGCTCGCATCCTCAACGCTGACCCGGACACCAAAGAATATCTCACTGTTTATTTCCTCCCAGATTACTCTGTATCGGTCGCAGAGGTGTTGATTCCGGCTTCGGACATCAGTCAACACATCTCAACTGCTGGAACTGAGGCTTCGGGTACTTCAAATATGAAATTCTGCCTGAATGGCGGTCTGCTTGTCGGTACCGTTGGTAAGTGTAATTAAGCCGATATGGAGGACCGAAATTGAACGTCACTTGCACGCAGATGGTGCGAACATTGAAATCGCTGAATCTGTACGTCCTCTTCAAGCAAACGATTCTTCGTGTTTTTTTCTGACGTTGAATTCTATAGGTTGGCGAGAGCAACGTTTGTGAGTGAATTTACATGCTTTGAGTGAAACCTGATGTCCAATCTAACTCCCTGTAGTCTTCTTTGGCCACTTGACGCCGTAGGCAACTTTAATTTGTTCGTTGTTCTA
This sequence comes from Armillaria borealis, assembly GCA_030435635.1. Lineage (NCBI taxonomy): Eukaryota > Fungi > Basidiomycota > Agaricomycetes > Agaricales > Physalacriaceae > Armillaria > Armillaria borealis. The sequence goes on along the minus strand of JAUEPT010000252.1, from coordinate 7,884 downwards.
TCTGCTCATTATATTGAAGGGACGTCGAGGACCTACGATACCAACATCTGTACCATCCCATCCAGATTGAAGAGAAGTGCCCAGCGCTGGCCAATGTTCTCAACAAGATCTCCGAAGGCATGTTTGGAGATGGAGGTGTCTATGAACCGTAATTTTTTCGTCTCGATTTCAGAGGGATTGTCTTCTGACAGGCAAATGCGTCAGTCTCCTCAACACCATTAGGCAAATCGACCACTACCTGATTACCGACGACTTTGATTCCTGTGAGCCTCGTTTCTGTTGATAAAATTTCTTTCTTGCTGAGATACGATAATCTAGACATCGCGGCGTTGGCAATGGTTGACGAGGCTTATCTCGACAAGACGGAATGGATCAAGAAATCGATCAGGACCGTGGCCAAGGTCAGATCTATGTATTCCACTTATCGTATTTTTCGTACTAAATATCTTATGTCAAAGATGGGGAAATTCAGCTCTGATCGAGCAATTCTCGAGTATGCTGAGAGCTATTGGAACCTGGAAGCCGTGTCTGTTGCCAAGTAGGTAGTATTGATTGCAAAGATTAGACGAAACGCCATAACATGAACATTGAATGGACGGTATATAGTCGAAGAAGTTAACATGTACGTTAATCGTAGTGTAAGAAAATATTTATACAATACAGGTCTTTGGCCTCGTATAAAACAACGTCTGCATCATGATACTACGTTTATCTGAAGGCAACGTGCACACTGCATCGGGGGGCGCTCCGATAAAAGAAACCATTCTCTGTTACCCATAGGTCCTTGATGACCGTTCTTCTCTCTCTGTTACAAGTTACACTATTTAAGAGACTACTCGTAGGCTCATATGACACCACAGGCATGCACTTTGGACCACCCTCCGAGTCTGCCTTCCGATCCCAGCAGGATCGCTACAATTGTTGCTTGCCTATGTTGAAAGAAACGGTAACGTATTACCTCAATGCACGTAGATGAACCACAAACCATTTCTTTTCAAATTAACGTCTAAACCATCTTCTTTGAACTGGTAGAGGATGTCGAGTTCATCCTCGATGTGGAGTTCGTCCTCCAAGTCTGAGCCTGAAAATGCGTCTGCGCCGATAACCAACGACACGGACCGTAATCCGGAGGAAGCGCCAGCGTTCCAACGCGCCTTTATGATATATATGACGCTATCGAGTATTTCCAGGGTGTCCTGTCCAGCATACTCAATGGACATACTGAATACCGCCAGTCCGGGGAACAAGTCATGACTCCATCCGTCCCATTTAGACGCCAAGGATTCTAGGAACTCCAGGGTTCGGATATATGTCGCTTTCACAGAAAGCTGACGCAGAGGACAGCGAGAACGGTCGCCAAACTCATAAAGCGGCTGCGAAAAATCATCCGTAGTATAGCTTTCCAAAGAAAGCTCTTCGAGGGCGGGGCACGTCAAGTATTGCAGAAGTGTCGGGGATGAGTCCTGGCAAGACAATTCCAGATGACGTAAAGAACTGTGTGTACAGTGTAGTTGGCGGTTCTCCAAAGGGGAAAGATCATGAAGACCCGCCATGTAAGTTTCGAGCAGCGGAGCCTCGGTAAGAAGACGTAAATGATCTTCAATAGAAGCCTCGAAATCATGGCTCAGGTGGCGCATCTGTGACCAGGAAAAAGATAGCAACATGTCGTCGGGCACGCTGGTGACCGTCAAATCCTGGAGCTTTGGCACGACAGACAACACGTCAATCGTTTCGCTATCGAAAGACCCGTCTTCTTCCAATCCTTCACAAGCTGAGAGGTCAAAACTGACCAACGATGAGAGTCTCCCCTTGGCGTTCTGTAGTCTACGGCCTAATTTGAATGGGATGACGAAAGTCGCATTCCTCCACCGCATGGAATGATGGACCAACATATCGAGAAGTTGCTGCAAGATGTCCCAAAAAGGGGACCTCATAGTAACCCAGAGGTCTTTCGAAGGAAAGATATCGTTGTCGTCCATGATCAACGACTGCAAAGAATACCTGATGTCCAGCTCCTGGTTGCCAGACAAGGCCAATACTTCTTTGAGGATGCCAGGGAGGCGGGAGCGACGGAAAGATGGCTGTAAATGAAGGGATTTGATGGATAACGAAGTCCAAAGAGCGGGACATGAACGTGAGACATCCTTCCAACGGCGACAGATGCGACCGAGGGCCCAAGGGCCTCGTTCCATGTCAAACACGTCGTAGTGGTCATCAAGCGTCCGCAAAAATATCTCTGCAAGGATCTCAGAGGGAAATTTTCGGATGGGAGACAAGATGCCTTGATGAGCAGTGATATATTCCTTCATGTGGAGCCGCTCGTTCGTGAGTCGATTCAAGAGCGCAGTAAAACTGGCGATCTCTTCATCATATCTAGAAAGTTCTGTGAGACGAACTTGCAGAAAATCCCCCACTGCTTTAGTATCAATATCAGATGGAGGATCGTTGCTGGAAAGAAGCACCGTAAATGGAGATGCATAGAGGTCAGGCTGAGAGAATGGCATCACTGGAGGAGGAGCGTAACGACGTCTGTACCGAATCATTCCTATTTTCAGGGCAGCCAGTAAATCTCAGGTGCTCACTCTACATCCACTGAATGACTTCTTCGTAACAGATCGGTGTCTGGTTTAAGAGACTAGATGTCATGTGATTGTCATATATGGTGCGTCACACTCCTTTTATGGCAAGGCCAGGATGATTTTTTGAAAAGTGCTTAGGCAAAACACCCAGGAAAATAGTCGAAATGGGAGGTCAAAATTGTATGATAAATTTGCTAATATTACCACCCCAGTCATAGTCGAGGATAACTTTATGGACGGTAGTTCTAACGACTCGGACTTATTTAAGTAGTCTGGAAAACAGCGGCCTGCCAGGTTTTTCGCTGCTCGTAGTGCAAAATATTCGTTGTTTATTTGGCACGGCATATAAAGCGCTAGTACCGTCATCCATCATGTTTTCCCCCTTGATGCTACCTATTAGACGACGGCCCAGCGCACGCCATCAATCATAATCAATTCAAGTAATTCACTATGCAAAGTTTGTCATATTTCTGTCTAGAGCTTTGGCTGAAAAGGAGGAGAGGAACACGTCGTAAATTCAGACACATTACACGACTGCAGGCAGTGTTCACGCTGTGGGACAGATGAAGATTTTGAACTGGCCAGACATACGCTCGGAACTATGTAGGATAGGTCATGGAAGACTACTGTCTGAATCTAGTGTGCATTCTCATTTTCCTTCGGAACTTCTGATGACATATGACGCTTTTAATTGTATGCCTTTAGTAACTTTCGGATTGGCAGTGTGAGCTTCCTTCCGCTCTCACTGGCAGTGGGCACTCACGAAGAAATGAAAATACTCAAACTTCTTGCTTGCCTATTTTGAAGACATGTTAGTAGCAAGAACACTTATGGATTACGCAGATTTGTTACGAACCATTCCTCTTCAAAGAAACGTCGAAGCCTTCGTCTTTGAACCGGCGGAGGATGTTGAGTTTATCCTCGATTTCAGATTCGGTCCAGTTATCCTTGCCTATAATCACAGAGACAGAACGCAAGCCGACGGAAGTACCCATATCCAACCGCGCCTCTATGAGCCTTATGACACCCTTCAGTATCTCTGGGGTCTCCTCCTGGCCCGTCTCAATAGTGATATGGAGCACCGCTAGGCTCGGAAGTGAAGCAAGATCCCGTTCGGCCCTTTTAGGCTTGAACTTGTTTAGGAACCACGTATCCACACCCCCAGGGTCTTTGAATTTCACCGAGAGCTGACGTAATCGACAACCAGAACGACGGTCGAAGTCATACAATATATATTCGAGTCGATTGATATAATAGAGATCCAAGGCAAGTTCCTCGAGGGAGGGACATGCCAAGGACTCGAGGAATGAGAGGTCTGAATCTCGACAACACAACTCCAGTCGGCGCAAGGAATTATGCGTAAAGGGAGTGACCGCAGTAAACCCATTGGAATCCCAGGAAAAATCCGCTTTATAAGTTTCGAGTAGTGGCGCTTCAGTAAGAAGTTGGATATGTTCCATGGCTAGAGCGCTGAACGAATGAGCGAGGTAGCGCAGCTGTGGACAAGGTATAGGCGGTAATATAATAGTGGTGGGTATGGGAGTGACAGTCAAGGCCTGGAGCTTTGGCGCCGTGGACAACACGTCAATCGTTTTGGTGTCGAAACACGAAGACCCTAAGTGTGCTGGAATGCAAGGGGAGAGATCAATGGAGACCAGTGAAGCCAGACTCCCCCTGGCCTTCTGTAGTCTGCGACCTAATGCAAACGGAATAACTAGCCGGGCAGTCTTCCATCGTGTAGAGTGGCTAACCAGGATGTCAAACAGAAGCTGCAAAATGTCCCACGAATCTGCCCGTTGATTACACCAGAGCGTCTGCAGCCTGTGGTTTTTGGAAGAGTGCTTGGTGTCGGATATGATCACCGACTGCAATGAATATGTTATGCTTAATTCCTGATTGCTGGTCAAGGTCAATACGTCCTCGAGGATAGCAGGAAGGTTGGCATGGCGGAGCTGGGGTTGTAGATGGAGATTTTCTATGGACAACGAAGCCCAAAGAGCAGGAGATGATCGTGAGGCATCCTTCCAACGGCGACAGACGTGACCGAGAGCCCAAGGGCCTCGCTTCGTGTCAAACACATCGTAAGCGTCATCGAGCGTCTGCATGAATATCTCTGTAAGGATTTCGGGGGGAAATGTTCGGATGGGAGACAAAATGCCCTGGTGAGCAGTGATATATTGTTGCAGGTGTCGACGCTTATTCGTGAGTTGATTTAAGAGCGCAGAAACGCGGGCGATTTCTTCGTCTTGTTTTGAAAGCTCCCTGAGGTGGTTGTGTAGGAACTCTTCTACTCTCTTCGCCTCTAGATCGGGTGGTGGATCATTGGTAAAAACGAGAGACTTGAAGGGCGAAGTATAGAGGTCACGGTCAGGGAGATCCATTTCGGAAGGAAGAGAGTTCTGTGAACTAATTTCAGACCATCGAATGGAGAATTAATTCTTAGAGCTGACCTGAGCTGACTAACGAATCCTTGGTTTCCCTGTTGGAGGTGCTGGTGGCTGTGCCACCAAAATGAACACGCCGGAAGTTCGGCCCCGTACCATTCACTGGCTCCGCCAGCTGTCCACCTGCAACTGGCTACAACTTTGTGACACTACAATGCCTAGGTATGTCGTTCTCATTCCACCCATAATTTCTCTGACAATTCTTAGTGAATTTCCAGTATCTACTCAGCGCTGTAACCTCAGACCAGTCCTTGTCGATTGCGCCAGGTCATATGGACATCTCCTCCACAGCAATGACCCCCCTTCACCATCCGAATATGCCGACATATCAGAGATACTACATAATACATCCAATCGTATCGATCAGCTAGACGCGTCTGTGCAGCCCAGTGATCAAGTCGAAAAAGCTCATCTTAAATGGCTTATCGAAGCCTACCGACCAATTCTCTCTCCTCTTCGAAAATTTCCTGTGGAACTCTTGATGGAGATTTTCAAACACACAGCGAAAGGATTCTTCCCCGTTTTTGACATGTCACAAAGCCCATGGCTTCTGGGTCGCGTCTGTCGAGGCTGGCGAGCTGTTTCACGCTCTAGTGCAGAATTTTGGACGTCCTTGTCATTGGAAGGTTGCCCTCGGCCTGGAATACCAGAGAATCAAGAAAAGGTTCTTGCTATTCTTGAAGATGCTTTGACTATGTCGAAGGAGAGCGATCTGTCTATCAGATATTCCCTGACACGTGTCCCTCTAGACACGGACTCACTGCTTATCCGCATGCTGATTTCTCAGTCATACCGTTGGAAGGATGTGCATTTAACCATATCTCCTGACCTCGTTCCCGATATAAGAAAAATCGACGGCCATCTTCTATCCAAACTCGTGCGTCTCCATCTCGCACCATGCGGCCTGGGTGTCTTGCCTGAAGAAGCGCTGGAACCGTTCCTCCACGCTCCAAATATCCGCGATGTTACCCTTCATCTTGTTGCGCATTCCTATTCCTTGCTCTTGCACTCACCTCTATGGCAACGTCTTACTCATTTTCGAAACGATCATCCTGCTACCATCGACGACCATCTCACCTTCTTATCCCAACTGAACGGGCTCGAAAGCTACGCAGTACCTTGGTGTATTGAAACGCGCGGATCGGGTAGCATGTCGTTGACCCCCATTACTCATGAAACTCTGCGCTCGCTGCAAATCCAAGATGTTGATTTGCTTCAATATCTTGTATGCCCGGCGTTGGAGGCACTTTCGGTGACCATCTTTGAGGTGAAGAGACCGGAACTAGACCTGCTGCATGTCTTCCGTCAGTTTTCTACTCAGTCATGCAACATCCAGCATCTTACACTTTCCGTACCTTTCATCGGAGGAAACTACTACTCCCTTATGAACAAGCTTTCTACCATTCTGTTTCCGCGACTGCACTCCTTTACTTTGTTCGTGGTACCCCATAGAGATTTCCAAATGCCTCCACGGCCGTTCCTCTGCTCTGTTTTAGCCTTCATCGAGGCTCGATGGCATCCTGGTACTTTGTTGCGTCGCGTAGCGGTAACAACGGGCTTTGGGGATGTTGAAAGTGAGCTTCTCGATCGTCTGAGAATGTTCAAAGAGGAAGGGTTGGATATCTCTTACAAAGGAAAAGGTACGACCAGAGGCACATACTTGAATGTCTTATCCTGACATGTGTATTTGCTCGCAGGCATCCAGATATAGACTGCTCATTACCTTTTCATTCCAATAGAAGATCGGATGACTACTCGCTCAATACTTTACTACTTTGAGTATTTACGCATGTGAGAGTGTCCCACCATAGAGCCAACGAATAGATTAATATCTTTTGATGTTATGCTTCTATGCCGTCGCTCTCATGCATTGCTTCAGGATCCCCCACTCCGAATGCGCGTCAGAACAAGCTCGAGGAACTGATCGCATTCTCCTGGCGGCAATGATGTGGGGCCCCGGCACGCAAGACTGACGCGACGTAAAACCTCTGGTACCTCTGGCTCGAGATTCCTCGTAGCTCATTCGACGCCCTCAGATTTGGACCCCCACGTCCCGGTCTCCGTGAACCGCCAAGTCCTACATGCATTCATTATAGCGTTGGCACTTACGGATCCATGCTGGCGGTGCCACCCAATGCAAGCAACAATAGCAGCAACGACCCTGTCATGTCGGGGCTCAGCGAACACTGTATCTGGAGGCGGCCCCAGGAGTGCCACCCCCCTTTCTCCACCAGACGCGATATCAAGAAGAAACCAGTGTGTCGCTTCCTGAGAAGGGTCAAGACAGACATAATCCGCCATCCCATCGCCGGTATTGAAATTCAGTTTGAACTGGGGATTAGCGGCGGCGACAGCGTCTTTGGTGTATAGCACGAATTCTAGTTTACGCGTGGGACAGGGGATGGCACTGTGCCCTAGCTGTGTGGCTAGTTCCTGATACGTGGACTGGGGCAGAGGGGAGGAAATAACGGCTTGGACGTCAAGGTCGCTTATTCCCGGTTCGTATGCGCCGTATGACGCAGATCCAAAGAGGTAAACGGCGTTAAGGCAGTATGGTTGAGTGCCGTAATTAATTTCGCAAGACATTCCTACTCTAGTTGCGGAAGCAACTCATTCATGATGGTTTCCATTGAGGCAATGTCGGCCGCCACCACTGCATGGAAACTTGCATCCAAATCGAGAACAAGAGACGGAGTATTCAATCTTTTCTGTATTTGCATTCTACGGAATCCCATCCAACAACACGAAAGCAGAGGTGAGAGTGATATAGTAAACACAATGAAGGCAAATCTACCAAATACATAGGAATAGAGATATTGCAAGGACTGTAAGCTACTGAGCTCTCTATAGAGCCGTAAAGA
>JAUEPT010000251.1:0-42069 GCA_030435635.1 Armillaria borealis | reverse complement strand
TTACATAAGACACGCGCGCGTAAAAAAACGCGATCTTGCCCGTTTCTCCAAAATTTCGGCCCACGCGTTATTTCGAAGATTCCCCCCTTTGCTTTCTATGGACGCATTCAAGTTTCTATTTTGCCGATAGACTGATGCCAGCTTGCACCATTAAATTTTGAATACAGAAGAACCAAGGGGGGTACCGGAATGTCGGCCGGAGCCGGGTAGGGAGGGAGGGTCAACGCCGGGTTGCGAAAAAATTTATATGACCCTCAAAAATTTAGTTTCTTCCTGTGGTAACTCAATGTAAAATGACCTTTGCATCTTTATTTACTTAACCTTTATCCTCTTAGTCAGTATGACCTCAATACACCTATAATCAACCAATAATACATGTAAGCCAAGCTGGAGCTCTAAGTAGGCATTTATTCTGATACATTGTCACACAATGATAAAAGAGTAGTAAATTACTGTCATACATGAACCTCATTAGTACACAAGGGATTTATCATGCAAAGAGAGCGAGACCCACAGTGAAGAGCGACACAGGCGATACTGCAGATGTATCGGCTGAGTCCGAGTCCGGCTGTACCGGCATGCCTGATATGGTGCGAGTGACGTCATGATGGTCATGTGACAGGGTGGGAGGGTCAGCCAGAGGCACGAAATAATTAATCGACCCTATGTATTTTTTAATTTTTTGGAACCCCCTTGAGAAGAACAGGCAAAATTGGGCAAAGAATGGGGGCAAGTACCGGCAGAGTTACTAAATGTGGCCCCAATAGAAGATACAGTGTCTGACAATGCTTCTCCGGATACGGGCAGAAGGAGAAATATCGAAGTGCACTTTAGCTTTGCGCCGGTGTAGCCGCAGTCTGACGGTGGAGGGAGCCATATTTGCTTCGCTGCAAGAAAGGATATTCCAAAGCGTTCTCTCGAGCGAAGGTCAACTAATAAAGGGAAAACACACGAGTTTAAAATAATGTGCATAGTTAAAGTACTGATTCGTCTGTGTACTTACAAGTAAGCGCTCTGGTCACGAGGCATCAAAAACGGCACGAGCCTGATATGCCTTTCTCTCTAATCTTCACACGCATCTATTATCAATGGCCACTAAACCTACGATAACTATCGCCGACGCCCCCTTCAACGATCCCGCTGATAGCGTCGATCTAGTAATCCGCACAGCCGATAACATCGATTTCTTCGTCCTCAGTGGACTATTATCGCTGAAATCCCCGTCGTCGTTCTTCCGTCACGTTCTGAAGAGCAGCCAGCACACGGAGGAAAAGGATGGCTTTCCTGTCCTCGAGGTCGAGGAAGACAGCGACATCTTCCGTACTATCCTGCTCCTCTGCTATCCAAATGTCGCTCCCCAGATCAAGAGCGTTGAACAGATCGTGACCGTGAAGAAGCACTGGACAAATACTGTATGGATCAACTACTGGAGCTGTTCGTCCAGACGGTGATCGCATCGCCTCTAAGTGAAGGAACAGGCACTACGGATCTTTGTTCATGCAGTTGTCGATGGATGGAGGGTGTTGGGGTGAAGCAGCCGCTAAGGACGCGCTTGCCATTTCCTTAGATCCAGAAGCAGAGCTTGAGGACCTGAATTACATCAATACCCTGCAATACGTCCGTCTTCGAAATTATCACAGGAAGTGTAGACAAGCCGTACAGGACATGTTTTTGGATCCGAATGTAGCGCCCTGGCTGGAAGGTAAATTATCCGAGCTACTGTTCCCCCACGACAACACCAGTACGTGTCGATGGTGTGGAAGGAATTTGGAATATTTGTGTAACTTGCCATCATTCCGCACACATTATTGGTTCACCAGTTATCTCTTCGCGGTGAAGACCGAGATGCTACGACGACCCCACCCAGAAGTCGCCTTGGATGCCATTATCATCGCCGATGCAGTCACTAGGAGTGTCTCCCACTGCCCTCGTGAAGAATGGAAGAAGATTGCTGTCAGCCAAATTCGCTTATGCGGGAAATTGTTAAAGGAGGCAATCAATAAACAGATCTCGCAGGTGAGTAAGGCGGTACCAGCCCAGCGTCTCATCTGAACCTGCCATAGATACCTTTGAACATTGACTGGACGAAATGAGGAGTCGGGTGGACGATAGGGTCACTTTGAATGACTAGGAAAAGAACCAGGTTACGGTATTATTTGCCGCCAAGTATCGCAGTTGACATTCTATCGATGATCCGCCGAGAGGCCGTAGTGTTAGTCCTCACGCAAATGAACCATTCCTACCTGTCGTGCGACGTCAACCTGCCACGAAGTCGAACCCGCCAGTTTTGATCCTGAAAGCGAGGGATTGAACATTGTTGGATAAGTACCGAATGCAACCGTCGAACTCTATTCCTTCCGACTCCCGACGCGGTCGAGGTCAGATTTCTATACCCACCGAGTGTAAGTATAAACATCTTAGACTCGCACACGTAGGAATGTCACGTCGGTTCAACTCCACCAGGTAGAGTAAGAGCCTAAACCGCGCTCCACTGAGCTGACGTCTTATTAGGCTCTTCTACCACCGCGATTAACTTTTCGCGTCATGGCTAGGAGTAACTGTGGCTGTGCCGCTAGCTCTCCCCGAAGTTTTCCGGGCTAAAGTAGTCCTGAAAATTTCTTTGGGACTTTACCTTCTTCTGACGTTGTTCCTTATCTTGCGGCGCCAAAAGAAAGAGCCACAAACAACACGTGTATGAAATCCTGTTATCGATCCTTTCCCATTCCCATATGCGCCTGTCTGATTGTCCTTCCCACTGGTTGTCTCGCTCGACGTAAGTGCTGTCAATCTCTCGGGGGTCGGTACGCGTATCTCCTCTCGCAACTTGCATGTAACGCTGTAACGGCACCGCTTGGACGCTATTAGTATCTAATCACCGGTTGATTCGTGAAATGAAAAGTGTATCAAACGTTCGTGATCCTTCATCATCATCATTTTTTATTGGATCGCCAAACTTTCAATGGCCTTACTGTGAGCCGAACCCAAAACGTTTCTCGTTCCCCATTCCGTAGGAAGGAAAAACGGCGATTCGGCGATGCAAGCTGACTCAACCGTTATTCAGAATCTGACGCTATTATTACTATCTATCTCGGTGGACTGGGCTTTCGGCCGAGACGTGACGACGGACCGATATCCGCTCGAGGTGGGTTTCGTGGGATCCTTGGGTACACCCGAGTCCAACGCAGACGCTCGCGGATCCAGAAACGAAATATGACAGGAGAAGAGTGGCGACCCACTCGTACTACGGATCGTCGGGACCGACGTCATAGTAAACTGGACCTGTCGAGACGGCACCAGGCACCGTTCCACCTGTGAAAATCCCAACCCCTCGTATGTAATCCATTCAAACAAGACAATCTATTCATGATCAGAGCCAAAGTAAGTAATGATAATATGCTGGGGTGCATGTATGGTAACGTCCGTACTATACATGCTTTTTGTGGGTGAGGGGGTATGTAAGTATGAGTGAGTAACTGGTAGTACAAAAAAGGTGGTACAAATACGAGAGGAGAGGAAAAACACAAGAACCGTCCATCCGCGCTGTGCTGCTGTTGGTGATGGTACAATGTCTAGCGAGAGATGATGAGGTAGTACAACCAGCGTGAGTGGGAAGATGAATAAAGATATTGATATATGGAGGCCGTTTCGTATCGTGTATGGCGATCGGTCTTATGATATGGGGTGGCATTCACCGTCTATGCGCCTATCATCGTTTCTCCTGCTCCTCCGGCACCGCCAACGAAGCACCACTGCTTCAAAAAGGCCTTGTACAGATCTTCCGACGAAGACGGTGGGCTAGGCGGTTTTTTTCCTACTCGCGACGTGGGTATGAGTGTGGGTGTTGGTGTTGCCGGAGGGGGAGATGGAGAAAGGACTGGTAATGCCAGCGGTTTGGGGGTTAGCGGCGGTGACGGTGATCGCGACTTTGGCTTGTGTTCGGGCTCGATGGCGTCTGAATTGAGCATCGAGAAGGGAACGGGAAGACTCGCCGGCTCAACGTACACGGGTACTTCCTCCAATGCATTTACCCTCTCCTCGATAGGAGAGTCCAGCGGGGAGCTGCTGCCTCTCGATAGAGCAGGCGTCACATCTCCATCGCCGTCGGAATGCACTGGGGAACTCGAACCGGTTTGCGGCTTGCGAGAGCCCCAAAACCAGAATACGCCAGCGCCCTCTGCTTTCTCTGTAGTAGGACTCAGTTGAGTAGGGACAGCATTGGGCTTGGCATAGTTGGCAAGCTTGAAGCCTTTCAGACGATGCTGGAGCGTCGCCTCTGATTGTGCACGATTGTGTTGAGGGGGAGGGAGCGGAACGGTCGGCAAAGGAGGTGACAAGGGTGACGAAGAAGGTGACAAGGTGGGTGTCGAGGTGGCAGAAGATGGTGGACTCGTAGACGAGGAAGGTACAATCATTGGGAACGGAACGGAACTCTCGGGAGGAGCTTTTATCGGCGCTACCGGTGCGTGGGTTTTCTCGACCGTTGCAGGTGGTGCTTCTGTCGTTGAATTCAATGAACAAGTAGGAACGGAATGAATAGTATAAACTTACGGTTGGGACTCCGAATGAAGGCCACACGATAGTTTTGCCCGGCGTTATTGTCCCACCATTCACCTCCACCGGCGGAATATCGTACAACAAGAAAGATGGTACGATCAATAAGGGTCGAAGCGTAGTCTTCTAATTTGACTGTATATTCAAAGCGGTCCCAAACGGCAGGTCCTCCTGCAGCGACTCCTGCAGCAACATCACCTACAGTGAGGTTCTTCTTGGACAAAACAGGTAACGAGGGCAACGACGTTTGATACCGAGCGGCAACTTCAGACGTCGTCTGCCAATCGTCGAGGGTAAACCTGACGTAGACCTGCTTCTCGTATGATATATTGCGCACAAGCAGTGTGCCCTTGAGCGCCAGGGTCGATTGGGGAAGAGTTAAGGACTCGAGTATTACATTACAACCCTCTCTTGGCACAGCAGGGCTTGGAACAATGTCGGTAAATGGAGACAGGGAGTACGCGGGGAGAACCGAAGGGAATGGGAATCGCGGGCCCTCTGTATAACGAGAAGAGCCTTCGAGCTCGGTTTCGGTTTCGGTCTCTGCGTCCGAAGCGGTTGCAGTTCGAAGCAACGAAGCGGGTTTCGCAGTCCTGTTGAACACACGGACAGTTTCGAGCTGGTGAGTAGGGAAATGGACATTTTTATGGCAATGAGATTCGTGAGAAGAAAGTGCAGGCGTAGATGGGGCCGAGCGAGCACGGGTATGTTGGACAGACAATGAGGGCATATCTGGGACCGAAGACGAACGTGACCCCTTGAGTGAAGATTTCAGAGGCCGGCCATTGGAGAGCAAGACTGGGGTTGAGTTGGTCCTCTGTGGGGGAGAAGGCCTGCTGGGAACCTCTGGGCTGGGGCTACGGGGCGAGGGCGAGCTTCGTGGGAAAGGCACCGCTAAGTGGGTATCAAGCCGCAATGGCTTTGTACCTGTTGAATGTGAGCTAAGCAGACCATGCTCGTCGTCGTCAGAAGAACAGTCGTTTTGGATGTGGAATACGGGGCGGTGAATCCGTGGCAGCGAACCGAGAGACCCAAAGGCGCCTGGAGAATGAGTATACGAACGACGGTGAGTGGGCCGGCCTGCGCTGGGGGAGGGCAGCGAGTAGGGCATACGGCCGAAGAGGGAGGGGTGGTGGTTATCGTCAACCAGCGGATGCGGCCATTTTTTGATTCAGTCTCTTTTCTTTTCAAGGCTCCACTTTGGAATCTCCGATCCTGTTGGGTCGCCCGATTCCATCTCGTGTCTTATCTCCCGGCATTTCCTCGATCTCATTGGTCGGCTTTCGGCACAGCATCAAAATTTTCAGCCGCGCTCTAGGTGTACATCCCCATATGGACATTCCATGCCTTCTTATCTGATCGTATTACTCCATCAGTTTTGCGTACACTTTTCCAATTCAACATTCACGTTAAAATACTGCTCATGAGTTGCGCAACCGCAGACTTCACCGTCGCCACAATCACGTCTCGTAACACGTCCCCGGTAACCTAGCTTCGTCTACTCAATTGTCTCAATGGCCAGCTATAAGTAGCCACTATTCCGACTCTTCGGCGCAGAACTGTAACCTGCGCCTGTCGGACACGTCCTTCACCCACTGTTCGCTTTTTATTTAAATATAAACATGTCAAAAACCCCCCAGCCCCGCCTCCATTCTACCACTACGACACGTTCGTTCAAGGTTGTTAATCCTGTTCATCACATCTTCCTGCGAAACCGCAATCAACTCCTTCCGAATCTTGATATTCCCGGCTGATCTTTCTGCTCCCACCTCGGGCTCATGCTCCCAGTTTGTGGGATCCTCGCTATCCTCCTAGCAACTATTCGTCCCTACTACGTCGAACGTCAATCAACGTCGTTGGTTTCTCTGGATAGTAGTTGTATTCCGAGTCGTCATGAACCTTTCCTTTTATTACCGGTGAGAGCACGTACCTGTAACATACGAACATCCAAGTATTTTCGCATGCGTCGAAGCATCGAATTCTGGCTTAGCGTCTTGACGACCCTTCATCTCATTACGTGGAGCCATGTTACCGTCCTATATCTTCTTCTCGTATACAGTGTGTATTCCACTGCGCTGATATCACGCCCCATTGATTGCCCGCCCAACTCTCGGGCTTCGCGTGAGACTTCCTCTGACCCACTCATTTGTGGAGTACCAGTCGGGTTCGTATTAATGACGCATTTCTATCCAAAATCTATCCAAAAGAGGGCCGCCACTTGTCGATGAAGACGGTTCGACTGTGTCCTCAGCTATCCTAGTGGTGCGTTGGCTCTCCGCATATCAGCACTGGCCTTAACTTCCCGTGTAATCCCATAGCCAAGCAATCGGTAGAGCATCTATTGTTATCATTGCATCTTGGGAATGGCTTAGGAACGAGCGAACTCTTCGAAGAACATTATCTTTGTATCCAACCATCGTAGCACGCCCGATGCATAGGCTTTCGACGAGAATAGCACATGGTTCACTTGACATATTTCGGATGGTTGATACATGAATCTGACTCATTGGGTTTGAACGTTATCTTCGTCCAAGTCATGGGTCAATCGCATCGTCATCTGTCTCTCGGCCCTGACTTTATGACGAGTCCTAACATTCGTCTCCTATTCGAGCTATGATGCACACTGTTAACCCACGTTCACTAGTAGTACTCAACATTCTCGGCACATACATGTACCTTCCGAATTCGCAACTCTGGATCGTTTGTCCAGACTTTTCAGGATGACCCATATCTCCTTCCGCTTGACGACTCCTGTATATTTGCATCGTCCGTGAGATCGATAACTTCTAGGCGCTGTGGGGCTATACCTACAGTTGGCTCGAATCCTTTGTCGTCATTTTGGTCCCGGGTGGACGCGAGGTCCGACCTAACAGTACAATAGCCTATAGGTTTCAACTTCCCACTCCAAGTTACATCAACGGTTACAACTTAGCGGTAAATCGTAATAGTATTAGAGGATCATTATATATACTAAAAACAAAGAGTCCGTCCGAGAGGAAAAATGGGGGCACCCAGGATTGAACTGGGGACCTCCAGAAGATTCTACCAACTTAAATACAAACTTCAGTCTGTTGCTCTCCCAGCTGAGCTATGCCCCCATAATGGGCCCATTTCACTGATCTTTCTGAATGTCTTAAACCAACCACCTCGGTTTTCTGTTACCATGTTCTCGGCAACCAATCTCCATTAACGCCAATAGTACACACCTCAGAACGCCAAGTAACCGAGTAATGATTAAATCAAGAACCTACGTCAGAAAAGCGTCACTCGAGTCGTTCTTCGTCACCGCGTGTTCTTTTCCTTACCGCCACACACAAGCGTGTCGGCGTCGCTCGATCAGAAGTGAGGCGTCGGTATTTGGAGCACAGGCGGAGAGGCCGTCGCTAACTCTGTTTCGTGGGGATTATTCTGCTCCATGTGCGAAGCCACAGCCAAACTTCTGGGACCTTCTCCCCACGTAGACCATCTTTACCTCCAAAATCGCCTAATAGCCACCAACTATCTTCGAAAAGTGTAAAGATAGTCATCTCCCGTGAGACCCTGTCGTACTAACGTCAATATTTGGACACGAATATCTATTGGGAGCACATGCTCTGCATTCGGACGTTCCACGTCCCCGGCGGTGGGATTGAAGAATGGAGAGCCCGTGCGCTTAGGAGAGAGGGATAGCAACCCGAGGCGGCACAGTCGAAGGCATGGGCGTAGCGGCGGACTAGGCGGACTCCGTGGCCAAGGAACCAGGGACAGCGAAGCATGGAGGCGCAGGGTCATTAAATAACATATCCAGGGCTCTACCTTTCCTTGCTCCCACGTCACTTTTAGCTTTGATACGATAATAATACGAAGACTTTCCGCACACCCTTACGATATGGGTGGAGCGATACTACCCCATTAACAATTCTTCCTGTGCTGAATGGTCATTGCGGGCCCGCGAACGCCTTCAAATTTGAAGTTGGAGTGAGTGGTTCATTGAGATTTCATTTACTTTGAAATGTGAAAAGGCTAAAGCCGAGAGAGAGATTGGAAATGTAAGGGGCGGTCGCCGGGAGGAAAGGTTGGATTTGGTACGAACAGCTTTGCCAAATAACGCGAACGCGTACCTTACTAAGAATCGGCTTCCAGGCTGCCGAGGTTTCCCCCAAGTCGGGTTTACGATTGCTAAGAATCGATTCTGGAGTCTGGTACCCAACACAGCCGTATCTGGTAGGGGCTATATGGACCCTGCTCCTATCCTGCTCGGTGTCGAATATTCAATCAGAGTCTCGATTCGCATATAATGGACGAACAGCCCACTTATAAAGTAAAACCCAACGGATACCGGTCCGATCGCCAATGAATTATCGGCCGAAAGACCGTATATAAACCCGATCACCTTTTTTTTTGTGAAACACAAGACGCGATCATCCTATTCACTGGAAATCCGACGATCAAAAACAAGGCAATCGAGATGAAATCACGAAGCTTTCAATTTTTCATAGCGGGCGATTAGATAAAGTCCAAGTAGCTCGCAGACGCTTACCGATTCTCTGAGAAATGCCGCCCGGCTCCGTTGACCGTATCGAGGTAAGCGAGAAGAGATATGCTTACCGATTGTCCGAGAAATACCGCCCCGCTCCGTTCGCAAAAGTAAACAGGACGTTGGAGAGTTCGATCCCGAGCAGATACTTTGGCGTTTCCAGAAGGTAGTGGTGCATGTACTCGTGGCAACGATCGAGCCAACAACACAGCCACGATTGCTCTTTCCTTCGAACAGCCATGATCCTGGGCCAGCTTCGCAATCGGATTATCGCAGCTTAGCCTCGAGAGGTTAATAAGGCGTCATCTTGGTACGTTCGCTAGCGTTATCTGTTGGAACGTTTAGGCTCCGGTGGAGCGGAACCTGCGCAAGACCATGACATCAGGGAATTTTTACGTGGCGAGTCTTTCGTGGGCCGATATGGACGGTGTCGTTATTGGTGGATATTCATAAGCGTAATAAGTGGTGCTGCTAATTTCGTGCGTTCTATAATCTCTGCTTTCTGATTTTGTCATGCTTACGCTCGCTTAGTGAATGTCGATGATGCTTCGACCGCGTCCATGAAACTTCTTTTCCGACTTTGTTCTTGATTTTACTGGCTTGGAATTCCATTCGATGTTCCGGACAGACTTGTTTCTGGCCGTTCGCGTCGTGCACTACGTTTGCCTTATCGACATCGGAAGATTAGACTTTGTGGGGGGTCTCGTACAGACGCTCCAGAAGCCTTGTTTCCAGTGAGTTATTCATCTTATCATACAATATCTGTCGTCTGATGCGACGAACGTATCATGTTCCAGTTTCGGTCTCATCGCAAAAGGTTCCTTCATCACCGACTACCCCCTCGTCACTTTGTCCAATCAATGTTCAGAGGCACCTATGCCAATGGTCAAGAAGAACGCGTGTGAAGATGTTCACTGACGCACCTGAGAAATCAACCTATCTATCTCCTCCGCTACTAGCGTCGCGAATCGATGGATCTGGCTACCGGCAATTTTGGCCCACTCTGCATGGCTGCACTGAGAGATACTCTTCGCGGCTGCTTGGGCAATGATATTTTCACCTAGAGCGATCTCTGGGAAAGGTCGCCCTGGCAGGTCCACCATCATTGCGGCAAGATAATCGGGTAACCACTCATGCGTCGAAAAAGGTTGATCTCCTACGATGCATCCACGACCGGTTGTCCGCCCACACCACTGACACTTTCCGCGGTATAAAAAGATGAGTTCGGACGTTTTCCCTTTCAGCCATGGCATGCGAGTAACTGCCGATGTTGCCGACATGATGGCTTGAGCGGCGATACCACACCGCCTATGGTAATCTCGGAGAAGGACATATTGGTGGGCATTAATGCATTTCAAGTCCTCGAACGCGACTTCGGTGTCAAGCGGGGTGGCAAGCGTGTGTCTTGCCGCCGCCTCGCCTAATATCTTCCATCCATTGCTGACTGCATGAGCAAAGACCTGCAGTGCTTGCTCTCTTATCAGAGACGATGCAATTGCAGTCTGAAAGAAACACTCCAATGCATTATCCATGCAGTACTTTTCCAGAGCCTTCCCCACCTCTACGAGTTGCCTGATGTTCTTGATCTCGGGAGAGGCGTGTGGGTAGCAGAGCAGGAGGATAAACAGAAATATATCACTGTTCTCCTTGACCTCGAGGACGGGAAAACCGGCCTTGGTCTCTGTGTGCTGGTTAGTTTGCAGAACATGGCGAAAGAACGACGATGGGGATTTCAGCGATAGCAGCCCGCTGAGGACGAAGAAATCGACGTTGTCGGCTGTGCGGATCACGAGATCAACGCTATCAGTGGGATCGTTGAAGGGGGCGTCGGCGGTGGTTATCGTGGGTTTACTGGCCATTGATAGCAGATGCGTGTGAAGAGAGAAGGATAAGGGGGACAAGGGGGATCAGTTCTATGCTTCTTGTGGCGCCTCGTGACTCGGGCGCTTATGCCTTCCGACTGTGTATGTATACCTACGCAAGGAAATGGGCGCTTGGAGTATGTTGCTGCGAACGCATTCCTGACTCTCTTTTGGTGTCTCGTAATTCTAGCATTTAGCAATGCTCCCAGGACACGCTTGAATACTTCGCCCAAATACGGCTCTGTCAAAGACTGAGAGAATGTTTTCACAGAGTGAACGCACGATCTGACCATCTGCTCTTTCGGTTCTGTCATGCGTTGATAACTGTCGAAGAAATAATATGCTTTACTTGACTTTAGATAGGTCGAGCGCGCCGGAAAAAAATTACCACGCGTCACGCGTATCTTATGTAATGCATACGGCGGCTTTCCCTGATCGTCCGTTCGTTTGTCTCTCCCAATCCGTACTCGCTGCAACTATCAGTTCTGAGTCTGAGTTTACTCTTCCCTGATATCTGTCGTCTTATTTCAGCTCTTGGGAAATTATTCGGTTTGAGATATATTCAAGTTCTATCACTGCCCATTCGAGTCCTGGAGTCCAGATACTGCTTTCTAGCGAGGCACTGCGTTACTGCTTCTCCCAGGTTCCCTGCCGCTATTTGGATCACGTCAGGACCTGCCTTACAAGGCTAAAATACTTGAAGATACCGAATTGCTTGAATTGCCTGTGTCCCTAACCGACATCCGGTGCGGCCTTGTTCCTTTCTGGACACTGTCAGCCCTCATGTATCTCGTAACCAATCCGGCAACATCCCATAATGGCTATTTCTATGAATTGGCTAGTAACTCGTGTGCATTGGTTTGTTACTCACGGAACACTTGGCTTATAAGGTAGAAAACCTGAGGCGTCGTCCAACCAATTCAGCCTCTCGCGACGTTTAAAACCCCGGCATGTTGCGCTCTTGCTACCCTAATGCTGCTCCCCAAACTTTCCTTGAAAACGCTCCCTACGGACCTTCTGCACCTTTGCTCCCAATTCTCTTCCACCGTCGCTCAAAGGAACCAGCGATGGCAATGCCCAGACTGCCGCACGAGCGTCTCCTGCTGTCACGACCTCACGAAGCACATGAAGATACACGCGAAGACTGCAGAGAAGTCAGCAGCCTGTATTCTTCTTCTTCAGGCGTGCTTATCGTTGAGGCAGCTATCGTGTTTGTCCCGATTGCCCGGTTCTTCTTCCCCAGACAAGCAATCTTGACGGTCACAGGCTCAGACACCAGTGCGTCTACTATTTATATTATCTTGTAACGAAAGTGACACTGTTTCTCAGCTCTGGTAACGAAAAGTACAAATGCATGGAGGATCCAAACTGTGTTTGGGGCGGGAGCACCGAGGACGGGCTCGCCCACCATCGGAGAAAATATCACGGCAAGGCTGCACCTAATGGAGATGGCATTTCTAGCGGGACTCCCTACGAAAGTGAACCCACGGTCAATCCTCTACCCTCATCGGCATCGTCGTCGCACGATCTCAACGTTCCAGTCGATGGCACGAAAACACTCACGGATAAGTCTATCGTTTCCCCGGCGGCACCATTCGATGGACAGGCACAGGTCGTAGCCAGGAACGAGGACGTTGAATTTATTTGGACTTCCCCCGGAACGGGCTTTAAACACGGCGACCCATGCTATTCCCCGGAGGCCAAACAGCTATTCCCCGCAGCCAGTGCAGGTCCTCTCGACGATGGTCTTGGCGATATTCCATCCCTAGGAGGAGCTTTGGACGGGGTTGATACAGGCGAGGTCCCGGTCATCAACACCGGTCCCCTTGGATTAATGGAAGACGCAATGGCGGCGATGAATGCGTTCAACATGTTGGTCCCTGCTGAGGCACCCACTAGATCCTATTACGACACGGCTCACCACGAGCCGTCATCATGGGACGGCCCGAACTTTGGAACGGTGTAATGGACAATCGGATGTGGATTGCTTGGAGGCTCTGGAGAAGGATTTCTGCTTGCTCGATGTGGACGCCGTCGAAGGTTTTCTTGGAGGACGTACGAGGATCTACCAGTGGAGGAACGTTATATTTCGACGAGCGGTGACAATGGATGGACCTTCGAACAAAACGAGACGTAGGATGTTTACATGGACTGACGTGATGGACCTCAGTATGACGCGAAAAATCCTTCCTTTGTACCTCGGATTCGGACGACTTTTCGTTATCATATGCCAATTTGGATCCTGTGTGGTATTTTTATTTCTATTGTTATTTCGGTTTACGCGGTGTCTATGTGCCTTGGCTCAGTTGATAGGTACCGTGATGAGTTGTTCTGTAGATTTTGTTGTGTATATTGCGAATATGCATTAGCCTATGCAAGTAGTGATTAGCGTCGGATCTACGCTGATCAGTGATAATCGAGTTTGAAATTTGAAGTCTTAGCTTGATAACCTTTATGAATCAGTATTCACAGAGCTTGTCGTCTACTACTAGTCAACTGCACTGATTCTACAAATAAAAACGTATGCACGGAATGGATGAAGGGTTTCTGAGCCGGCGACACAGCCACATTTCTTCCTCTTTTCGAACGGTCATGCTAGCAGGCCAGTTCACCGACTATCTATACCTCACTGGCGCATCTTTCGTTGCTAATCTAGTATGTTCATCATCAGTTTACATTCCCAGATGGAACGTGTGCTTATGTATCTCGTGCGTTCCGCTACTGTTTCCCAACTTACTCATACGCACACTGCAGTTTTAGTCTATGATACCGGAAGATGATTCTCGGTTTCACAGGTCGACGACTAGTAATTCTGTTTCCCAGGAGACCTCTAAAGAGTCGAAGCTGTGCTACCGAAGTCGAACTGACAGCAATCGTCAAGTTGTTGCTTTGTGCTTCCAGGGTTTTCACGCCGTGCGCGTACCTTTAGTGATCATTAGGTTCCACTCTGTTCGATATCAAGACGCTATTTATGCTCATCATCGAGAGACACGTATCCTATGAAGAGGGTGGCAAGGATGGGCGACATAGTGAGTCGTGATTTTCTGGAAGCTAAGTACTTGATATTCAGATTTAACCTTGAACCCAAAGCAACCTCTCCCGGACCCGTGCGACTGTGCTGGCTATCATAGTTTTTGGACCATGTCCCCACATCCCTTTATCCATTCGGTGTTCAGAAGTACCTATACTGACTGTCGAAGAGTAGGCACTCTGAAAGTTTTAATTCACTCACCTGAAAAATCAACCTATGAATTTCCCCCACCAACGGCTTCCCGAATCGACGGATTTGCCTACCGGAAATATTGGTCTGCTCGCACTGAGAGATGTTCTTCGCAGCCACTTGAGCGATATGTTCACCCACAACAATCTCGGTCCATGGTCTTCGTAGCGCCTCAGTCTTCACTTTGGCAACATAACGGAACAACCAAGGATGAGCGTAGTTTAGATGTTCTTCCACTTTCACATCTTGACCTTTTTAACTTGCGTGGGCTACCAATGTTGGTTTGCCGTGCGTCCTCTTCGATGTTTAATGACTCTGAATCTAGCATGCGCCCAACTCGGCACCCACGGGATAGCATTTTACAGCTGATGTGCATGGAGCGCGTTGGTCTTATTTTGGTCATCTACATTCATAGTGAGATCGCCGCGCCGATCAGTGCTTGGGGTGAATAAATTTACCTTCCTTCCTTCCTACATTAGGCGCGAAATTATGTGTGGGTGTATAGCAACACTATTTTGAAGCCGTGGTACCATCAGACGTCCAACGGCACTGCATACGTCTTTCTCCGACCTTGGCTGATAGCAATGAATCCTGGCAATTCGACGCACTTATTTCTGAATCTCTGTTGACATAGTAACGTGCTTCTCAAAGCTTATTCTGTGGGTATATAATGTAGGTTCTTCTCTCTTTTATTCTTTCTTCGCAACCACCACCATCGTCTACAAGAATGGCCGACAGTGTAAATCCTTTTCCCTGTCTCTTTCCAATATTCTTCCTCTAATATTCATTTTAAGGCGTTATCCGAGTCAGTCAGCAACGAAAAGAGAAATTTAGCTAAATGCATTGAAATCATTATTACAGTGAGCGCACACTCTCTTTTTTCCTTTCTGACTCATTTTGAGCTTCAATAGTTACGACTCAATGAAAATGTTGTTCTGCAGTACGACAGAGATCGCATCATAGCTCACGATCGTGAAATGATACGCAAGCTGCCGAAGGAAAAAAGAGATCAACTCAGAAGATTTTTACGTCAATCTGCAGTCAAGAAATTGTTTGAAAAAGATTTGGGGATAGAAATTGAATTGTTTGACGAAGTGGATTGATTTTGAAGAGGTTGGATGTCGCTCTGTGTCGGTTTTGTACATTATACAATGCACTAATTGTTTGATGGTATTGCTTTTTATCTGGTTTCGCAACACGCATTCTCAGGCTGCGCAATGTCATATCCTTCAGACGATCCCGCTTGTCGACGCAGCTCAAAGACCTGCGTTCTTCGTCACACCACTCGGATCGATGCGAGATAGGTGACGGATTGTGAACAACCGGCGTGGTCAACAGACCCGATGAATGGCATTTCCACTTTTCATAGATAAAGAGGCAAGTACACTGTAAGGAGAACTTTTCCAATGGATATCTTCGTTTCTCCGCCATTTCGTCAGATCACTTCGTCCACTCGATGTTCAGAGGTACCTATAGTGACTGTTGAACAAGAGACGCTCAAAACGTGCTATCTAACTCACCTGCGAAATCAACCTATCAATTTCCCCTGCTAACAGCTTCGCAAATTGACGAATCTGCCCGGAAGCAATGTTGGTCCATCCGTCGGGATTGCACTCGGAAATGCTATCCATGGCTGTTTCGAAAATGATAGTATCATCCAAAGCGATCTCGGAGCATGGTCGTAGTAGCACGTCGGTCTTCACTGTGGCGAGATAATGGAAGAACCAAGAATGAGCGTAGTACAGTGTTTGATCCACTTTTATATCTCGCCTTTGCCTCCCACATAGCCGACAATGTGCGGAGTCTGAGCGTAAAAACAGCAGTTCTGAAACATGGCCTTTCAGCCATGGCATGCGTATCTGTTTCCCAGACATAGCGGCGGCCTTTCCACACCTCCTATGATAATCTCGGAGACGAACGTATTGGAGTGCATCAATGCATCTCAGGTCGTCCAATTCGATTTCTGAGTCAAGGGGTACGTTAAGCGTGTTCTTAGCTGCCGCCTCGCCCAATTCCTTCCATCCATTAGAAACGGCGTGAGCAAAAATCCGCAACGCTTGCTCTCTTATCAGAGACGATGCAATCACAACTTGAACGAACCGCTTCCATGCATGATCCATACAGTATTTATCCAAGGCCTTCCCTACTGCTACGAGCTGCTCGACATTCTTGATCTTGGGAGGGGCGTATGGGTAGCAGAGCAGGAGGATAATCCGAAATGTCTCACCGTCCTCCTTGACTTCGAGGATGGGAAAGCCATCTCTTTCTTCCGTGTGATGGCCGCCTTGCAAAACCTGACGAAAGAAGGATGATGGGGATTTCAGGGATAGAAGTCCGCTGAGGACGAAGAAATCGACGTTGTCGACTGTGCGGATGACTAGGTCAACGCAATCAGTGGGGTCGTTGAAGGGGGCATCGGCGGTCGTTGTGATGGAGACTTCGGTAGTACCCATTACTGAGCTCGTTGAGTTCTTTTCTTTTCCCCTTCGTGCTGATGCCTTTGAGAAAGACTCGAAGGTCTTGGAATGATAGTGATACTACAAGACCAAGCTGTACATTTGCTAGTGAAACATTTGTTGTCGATCTTCGATCTAAAACCTTGTACGTGACTTCAGAGCTTCAGCAAGTTAACGTGTTCGAATCTGCAGACCTTGGGTGCGTTTTATCTTCCCTGTGTAAGATGTGACCTGCTGATTGTGACTCTCCAATTCAGAGTATTCTTCATCGTGTTCCTGCCTCGAGGTACAGGAAGATTTGAAGCCCCTGGCATCTGCTGCTAGTGGTCCGAATGAGAGGTTTGACCCGTGTCGCTGGTGCAACATTATTCTGAATGTGATCATCGCCTTCAGCGGTCGACGTGACATTTAGTGAAAAGTTCGAGCGAAGTCGGACTTCTTGGCAAGTCATCGTTTGAAGGAGAACAACGTAACAGACAAGGTATGTTATTTCCTTACAAACCCGAGGCCTTGTCCATAGAAAATCGATAACATCGCCCGAGATTGAATCAGGAAGTTCAGCATACTCGAGAAGACGGCAATAGAAGGGATTGCCAACACAGCCACATTTGCACCTTCCTTCGAACGGTCATGACGCTTTCCTTTTTTCTTCCCTTCTTGCCTTCAAGTTCCTTTGAAAACGAGTTAACATCGTGATATGCGGCCTACAGGCGTTTCTTGAACTTCAATACCGTACGTTTGAACTAATGGTGGTGTTCGTTCTTTATGAATCATCGTTACATTCATTAGCTTCAACCCGTGCGCGTGGAGAGTGAAGCCATGCCTAGGACAGGGAATCAGAGGGCACTATATACGCATACCAGGAGATTATACGTGGCGTATCTTTGTGGTCGATGAGGATGCAGTCTTCGTTGGTGGATACAAGCTGGTGTAAAACCACTCTCGTACGTCCTATTATTCGTGCATTCAGAACTTCTCATACTTACATTTGCCTATGTAGTCATTTATCTCGGACTCTGGCGTTGGGACCTTTACGGACGAGGCTTCTCTCCTTCTCTGAGGTCGGCGTTTCGTTCACTTTCCGCCGCGTCTCAATGGACAGAAGTTCAATTTTTCCTGTGCATCGCTTCAAGAGCTTTGTACAGACTTCTATGTTTGGCTTAACGCACGTATGCGCCTGGGGTCGCTGGTGGAAGAGCGTGTTTACGAGGAACGCGTGTCTTGTAAGGAAAATAGGCTGGATGAGATTTGGCGATGTAGTGAGTCATGCTATCGCTGCCTATGCTCGACACCCAAATCTAACTTGAATCACGAAGCGACCCAAATACCCAGCTCCAATGTGTCGGTCCGGCTACATATGCTTTCCCCGGCGGTCGTTCACAGCTACTCCAATTCCCCCCTCACTTCGTCCAATCAATATTCAGCGGCACCTTGGCAGGTCGTTCAGACGAGACCATTCTGCAGCTGCTACATCACTCACCTGCGCAATCAGCCTCTCGATTTCGTTCGCCAATAACGTTCCGTATTGGTGAATCTGGCTGGCAGCAATCTTGGTCCATTCTTCGTGACCGCACTGGGAGATGCTTTTCACAACCGCTTGGGCAATGATATCCTCATCCAAGGCGATTTCTGACCCGGGCCGTCGTAACACCTCTGCCTTCACTGTATTGACATAATACGCCAACCATGGATGAGTTCGGAAAATCCGATCTCCTGTCGTCATCCAACACGACAATGATTTTCCACACCATCGGCATGTCTGTTCTTCCAGGTCAGACCGCAGGAATAGCAATTCGGAGGTTTTGCCTGCAATCCATGTCATTTTTTCTCCTAGCGTTGGGTCGGATTCGAACTGCGCGGCTTTCCCGCACCTCTTGCGATAATCCCGGAGGCGAAGATATTGCAGGGCAGTGATACTGTCGAGGCCATCAAACTCTACTTCCTGGTCCAGCGCCATATGAAGCGTATTTCTGGCCGCTGCCTCGCCCAAATCCTTCCATCCATGAGCTGCCGCGAAGCCAAAAATCCGTAGGGCATTTTGTTTCATCAGAGGCGACGCGAGCATAGCTCGAATAAATCGTTCGAATCCGTTATCCAGACAGTACTTGTCCAACACCACTCCCACTGCAAAGCATTCTTCAATGGTCTTTATCTCGGGGACGTCATATGGATAGCAGAGCAGAAGGACAGTCCTGAACGTCCTGCTATCTTCCTTCACCTCGAGCACGGGAAGGCCGTCTTTCTCTTCGGTATGATGGCTGCTTTCCAACACATGGCGGAAGAAGGAGGATGGGGATTTTAGCGATAGGAGTACCTTGTGGACAAAGAAATCGACATTATCTGCTGTGCGGATCACTAGATCTGCGAAGTCAGAGGTGTCGTTGAAGGGAGCATCAGCTCTGGTTATGCTAGGCAGAGCGGCGTCGTCCATCGATGGCAGATGCGTCAAAGTATAAGGAGAAGACGGACGTTCCTCATCGATGCCTTGTGACTAGAACCTAAGCGCCGAACCTAACTCCTATCGTGTCGAATGATGTGATGGTCTCAAATTCGTGCGTTTTTTCTCTTCGTGTGTGGAAGCCTCGCATTGACCAGTTCTAAGATATACTTGGATTGGATTATGGCTCCATCAAACAACACAAATTCTGAACATGCGGTACAATGTGCTTCCAAATTCAGCCCCAGGCTCGGTACCACCTCCCATTCTGACGCCCTGTCATGTCACTTTTGCCACTCAATATCCAAGGGGACCTAAATGACAGTGTCAGATGGGAGTTTCGTAGATGCTAGGCGTCACCCACTTCTGAAATTCGCCTCTCAATTTCCTCCGCCAGTATCTTTCCAAGAAGGCGAATCTGACTGCCTGCGATGCTGGTCCACTTGTCATGATGCGCGCTGTTGCATTGTTTAGTGCTAGCGAGAACGGCTTGATCAACAATATGATCATCTAGAGCAACCTGCGGTCGAGGCTCCAATAGCACCTTCGCATTCACCAGGAGAAAGTAGGTATCGCTCAACCATGGATGGCCATAGATATAGTTCGTTTCGAGTTGGCCTTCTCCAAGAATGCTCTCTGTCTCTTCGCGCATCACGTAATCAAGTTTACGATTGCACCATTGACATTGAGATCTACGAGGCTGCAGGAATCTAAGACCAGAAGTCTTTCCGTTAACCCAGGGATGCTTCATTTCTTCCCCTGCTTGGATCTGAGCGGCCTCCCCGCATCGACGATACAGATGGCGGGCAGTAATGATATTCAGCTCCTCGACATCTGATATCGCCTGACGGAGAGGCAAGACAAGGGTATTCCGGGCAGCGGCTTCCCCCAACTTCTTCCATCCGTTAGCGACAGCCAGAGCGAACACCCGTAGGGGTTGCTCGCTAATCATGGATGACGCGAGTACAGCTTCGACCAACCTCCCCATCGCACGATCCATACAGTACTTGTCCAGCGCCACTCCCACTGCCTGGAATTGCTCGACGCTTTTAATCTTTGGGGCGACGTCTGGATAGCAGAATAGCAGGATGGTTCGGAAGGTGTCACTGTCTTCCGTCACTTCGAGAATGGGAAGGCTATTTCTCTCCTCAGTGTGTTTGCTGTCTTGTAAAGCATGACGAAAGAACGACGATGGGGATCGCAGCGTGAGAAGAACGCTGAGGACGTAGAATTCGACGTTGTCGGCTGTGCGGATCACCAGATCAACATTATCCGTAGGATCGTTGAAGGGGGCATCGGCGGTGGTTATGGGGGTCCATGGTTGTGCGTCGATATCCATCTGCTGGTGATAGTAGACAATCAAATGGTAGCTCGCTTCGTGCCTCATGGAATGGTGCTTGTGCCATTGTGACTGATTGACTTTCCGAGTTCCGACCCCAATAGGCGCCCACATAGAACTGCCTCATCGATTCTCAAAGCCTTACAACGTCAAATTTTCAAAGCCGATGTAAGCCTGACTTAAATATTGCGTTGCGCCGGCAGCATAGAAAAAGCAATATTCATTTGTGTAATGTGGAAGGGTAATACATCTGGTATAGCTAGCGACAATCGCACTTTACTGACTCTGCCATATCATTTTTTCCACTCGATGTCCAAGGGAACCTAAATGATAATATCAAAACAGGAGTCGCGCAGATGTTAGGTGTTTCCCACCTCTGAAATTCGCCTGTCAATTTCCTCCGCCACTATTTCTCCGAGACGGTGAATCTGACTGCAAGCGGCTAATCCCCATGAACCCAGACTGCATTCTTGGATGCTAGCGTAAACAGCTTGACCAATAATGTCATTATCCAGAGCAATCTGTGGCCGGGGCTCCAGTAACAACTTGCTGTTCACCAGCGGAAAGTAGGTTTTGTTGATCCACGGATGACCATAGAGACCTAGTTCCGCTACGTACCCAAGCGACTTGCCACACCATCCACAAGCAGTGCCTGAAGTGTATAGAAGGAATGTAAGACCAGAGACCTTGTCTCTAAGCCGAGGATACGACCCTTCTGAGATCTGAGCGGCCTTTCCGCACCGCGCGCGATAAGTCTCAAGACGATACAGATGGCGGGCAGCGATGATATTCGACTCCTCGACATCTGATATCGCCTGACTGAGAGGCATGGCAAGAGTATTGCGGGCAGCGGCCTCTCCTATTCCCTTCCATCCATTGGCGACTGCGAGAGCGAATACCCGTAACGGCTGTTCGCTAATCACGGATGACGCGAGGACGGCTTGGACGAACTTCTCCATCGCACGATCCATGCAGTACTTGTCCAGCGCCATTCCCACTTCCTGTATCTGCTTGGCGGTTTCAATCTTGGGGGCAACATATGGATAACAGAATAGGAGGATATCTCGGAATGTCTGGCTGTCCTCCTTCACACCGAGGACAGGATAGCCTGTTCTGAGTCTCTTTTCTGTGTCCTGGCTATCTTTCAAAGCATGACGAAAGAATGATGATGGGGATCGCAGCGTTAGAAGAACGCTGAGGACGAAGAATTCGACGTTGTCGGCTGTGCGTATCACGAGATCGACATCATTGGTGGGATCGTTGAAGAGGGGGTCGGTGGTGGTTATGGGATATGGATGTACGTACATGTTCATCTGCTGGTGATAGTAGGCAACGACTCAGATATGGTAGCGTACTTCTTCGTGCTTGTGCCATTGTGACTGATTGACTTGCCGAGTTCCGACTAGTCAGGCTCATAGTCGAACTGCCTAGTAACCAAGCTTTACAACGTCGAATTTTCAAAGTCGATGTAATGCTGGCTTTGATATTGCATCACGTCGAAACGTAGTAAAAGCGATAATCGTTTGTGAAACGCTGAATAAAGGAGAGCCTCGGGCAAAGCACAGCCACATGATATCGTTCTTTTTCACCAACACCAACCTCGTTTATTTCGCCGTCACGCAAGCGCATCTCTTTACGCAGAGCACCGAGGCAGTAGAGAAAAACTCACTGCGGCGTAAATCTAAAACTCATGCCTTATCGACAATAGCACCGAATGACCTGCCGAAATATTTCTTCATGCCCTGATTTACGTCGCGTACTGCTAGGATACCAGACTCCATACGACGATGGACGTCTGCTTACGTGTCAAGGTCGGGGGCAACGCAGCTGGAGTGTTACAGGTTTCCGACGTGACAAAGACGCGACAACGGGTGAATGAACATAGGTTACAGGTATGCCCATTTTATACTCCATTACCGAGCTCTTCACAAGTCCAACATAGATGGTCTAAGAGCAAACGCTTAACATGGATTGCTGAGATCCCACGCCGTTTTTACCACTCGATTTCCAACGGAACCTAACCGGCTATATCGGCGAACGGAACTTTCATCCTTACATCTGAAATCCGACTATCTAACCAGTAACTGCATAAGCCCGTGGACCTGGCTAGACAACCTCGGTTCATGTATCTATGCAGCATTGCCTGGTGCTCGCGGTGACTCCACGAATAACATCATTGTCCTGTGGTTGAGGGTCTAACGGCATCCTCCCTTTCACCTTTTGAAATATGAATCAGGCAACCCAGTATGCGAAAAGGATTGTCTAGTCTCTACACGCACCCCTCCCCGGCCTAGTAAACTTTGCTTTGTTACATCATTTACACACAGATATGAAGTCAAACTATTCCTTCGCAAGCGAAGATATCCACGGAACTCGGACGATTTCCTCACATCGCTGGCGATAAATGAGGAGGTGCTGAAGATGGCGGGACCTGATGCCATCCATCGAGAGGTATACCAAGAGTATTCCTCTCTCAATGCAGTAATGCCGCTCAAAAGCCAATGTTGTATGTGAGGACGATGGCAAATTTTTATGTAGCTCATGAATTGCCTCTAGATTCCTCTGCTGCCCTGTATAAGCTTCGACCAGGGAAGAGTGTGACTGTTCTCAGGATGAGGCACTGCGCCGGAACATTCTACGTTACGCTTTTTTCGTGGTTATAGGACTTCGACCTCGCTGGTGACCAATCCCGTACGTCCTGCCAATGTGCTGGGCGGCTCATAATAACGCCCGCCTATTCTATAATGCCATATTATAACGTCGAGGTCATCCTGGCGACCGCGTTCATGGAACACTCTGAGACGACACTCAAGAATTGATTTCAGTTGCCATGCATCCTTCTCAAGTGCTTCGTGTGGCCTTTTGCGTTCGACACCCGCCTCACCAAACCGTCCATCTGGTAGTGGATCCCGAGATTGTTTACGAAGAGACGCCGACGTAAGCGGAAGCGCTCCGACGACACTTAGCGATGTAGTGAGTGTTGTCATCATATGCACTGGATGCTGAGATATAAACTGGGTGCGCAGATTCAATGCCGGGCTTCGCTAGTTTTTAAAGCAGCCGTTCACGGCTATTCCAACCCATTGCTCTGGGATTATTTCTAGTCAATATTCAGAACGGCCTATCATTGTTCAGCTGAAACGTGCTGCGCAGGCGCCACCTCATTTACCTACGAAATAGTCAGTTGATTTCCTCAAGCAGCAGCCCGCGTATTGGTGTCTCTAACTGGCAGCCTTTCGAAGGATTAACGAGGATCCCAGGGGATTTCGAAGATATCGACTTAGAGAATGCTAAAGGATGTCTTTAACAAAAGGGCCCTTTGCAGATATCTTCCAACTCGACGGACTTCGTCAAATGCCAAATTCGTTATTTCTCATAGTTCCAAATTATACACCACACCTCGATACCTCTAATTTTGATGCTGCTTCGTATCATTTTTCCCACCCAATATCCAAAGGAACCTAAACGATGATATCATGAATCGGGAGTTGTGTAGATGCTAGCGCTCATCGATCATCACTCACCTCTGAAATTCGCCTGTCGATTTCCTCCGCAACTATCTTTCCGAGAAAGCGAATCTGGCTGGCAGCAATTTTGGTCCACTCCTCACTACGGCATTGGTCGTTGCTAGCGATCACGGATTCATCAATGATATGCTCATCTAGAGCGACCTGTGATCGAGGCTCCAATAGCACCTTCGCATTCACCAGCCGAAAGTAGGTATCGGACAACCATGGGTGGCTATAGATACTCGTGTATTCTGAGTCGTCCCGGGCCACAAAATTTACTTTACCCCTGCACCTTATACAATTGCCAGAGCCACGCAACAGGAACGTAAGACCAGAACCCCTTCTGGTAAGCCAGGGATTCGGCGATGTCTCTGTTTGGATCTGAGCGGCCTTTCCGCACCGCGCATGATAATCCAGAAGACGGTACAGATGGCGGGCAGTAATGATATTCAGCTCGTCAACATCTGATATCGCCTGGCTGAGAGGCATGGCAAGAGTATTGCGGGCAGCGGCCTCTCCTATCTCCTTCCATCCGTTAGCGACAGCCAGAGCGAACACCCGTAGGGGTTGCTCGCTAATCATGGATGACGCGAGTACAGCTTGGACGAACCTCCCCATCGCACGATCCATACAGTACTTTTCCAGCGCCACTCCCACTGCCTGGAATTGCTCGACGCTTTTAATCTTTGGGGCGACGTCTGGATAGCAGAATAGCAGGATAGTTCGGAATGTGTCGCTGTCTTCCGTCACTTCGAGAACGGGAAGGCCGTTTCTCTCCTCAGTGTGTTTGCTGTCTTGTAAAGCATGACGAAAGAACGACGACGGGGATCGCAGCGTGAGAAGAACGCTGAGGACGAAGAATTCGACGTTGTCGGCTGTGCGGATCACCAGATCAACATTATCCGTAGGATCGTTGAAGGGGGCACCGGCGGTGGTTATGGGGGTCCATGGTTGTGCGTCGATATCCATCTGCTGGTGATGGTAGGCAATCAAGTGGTAGCGCGCTTCTTCGTGCCTCATGGAATGGTGCTTGCACCATTGTGACTGATTGACTTTCCGAGTTCCGACTCCAATAGGCGCCCACATAGAACTGCTTCATCGATTCTCAAAGCCTTACAACGTCAATTTTCAAAGTCGATGTAAGGCTGACTTATATATTACGTTGCGCCGGCAGCATAGCAAAAACAATATTCGTTTGTGTAACGTTGAAGGATGATACATCTGGTATAGCAAGCAAAAATTGAGCGAAAATCGCACTTTACTGACTCTGTCATATCATTTTTTCCACTCGATGTCCAAGGGAACCTAAATGATGATATCAAACAGGAGTCGCGCAGATGTTAGGTGTTGCCCACCTCTGAAATCCGCCTGTCAATTTCCTCCGCCACTATCTCTCCGAGAAGGCGAATCTGATTGCAAGCGGCTAATGCCCATGAACCCATGCTGCATTCTTGGATGCTAGCGTAAATGGCGTGAGCAATAATGTCATTATCCAGAGCAATCTGTGGCCGGGGCTCCAGTAACAACTTGCTGTTCACCAGCGGAAAGTAGGTTTTGTTGATCCACGGATGACCATAGCCCCCTAGTTCCGCTACATACCTAATCTCCTTGCCGCACCATTGACAATTGACACCACCGATTCGGACGTAATGGTGAAGGAACGTAAGACCAGAGGTCTTTTTGCCAAGAGTAAATGTACCTCCTTGCATTGGTATCTGAGCGGCCTTTCCGCACCGCGCATGATAATCCAGAAGACGATACAGATGGCGGGCAGTGATGATATTCGACTCCTCGACATCTGATATCGCCTGACTGAGAGGCATGGCAAGAGTATTGCGGGCAGCGGCCTCTCCTATCTCCTTCCATCCATTGGCGACTGCGAGAGCGAATACCCGTAACGGCTGTTCGCTAATCACGGATGACGCGAGGACGGCTTGGACGAACTTCTCCATCGCACGATCCATGCAGTACTTGTCCAGCGCCATTCCCACTTCTTGTATCTGCTTGGCGGTTTCAATCTTGGGGGCAACATATGGATAACAGAATAGGAGGATATCTCGGAATGTCTGGCTGTCCTCCTTCACACCGAGGACAGGATAGCCTTGTCTCTCTTCTGTGTGCTGTCTGTCTTTCAAAGCATGATGAAAGAATGATGATGGGGATTGCAGCGATAACAGTGCGCCAAGGACGAAGAAGTCGACGTTGTCCGCTGTGCGGATCACCAGATCACCGCGATCAACGTTAACATTGTTGGTAGGATCGTTGAAGGGGGCGTCGGCGGTGGTTATGGGAGATGGGCGTGCGTACATGTTCATCTGCTGGTGATAGTAGGCAATCAAGATATGGCGGTTCGCTTCTTCATGCCTCACGGAATGGGTGCTTTTGTGACTGATTGACTTGCCGAGTTCCGACTAGTCAGGCTCATAGTCGAACTGCCTAGTAACCAAGCTTTACAACGTCGAATTTTCAAAGTTGATGTAATGCTGGCTTTTATATTGCATCACGTCGAAGCGTAGTAAAAGCGATAATCGTTTGTGAAACGTTGAATAAAGGAGGAAGCGGAGATCAACATGCACTCGCCTCGGTCAAAGCACAGCCACACGATATCGTTCTTTTTCACCAACACCACCAACCTCGATTATTTCGCCGTCACGCAACCGCATCTCTTTACGCAGAGCACCGAGGCAGAAGTGAAAAACTCACTGCGGCGTAAATCTAAAATTCATGCCTTATCGACAATAGCACCGAATGACTGGCCGAAATATTTCTTCATGCCCTAATTTACGTCGCGTACTGCTAGGATAGCAGACTCCATACGACGGTGGACGTCTGCTTACGTGCCAAGGTTGGGGCAACGCAGCTGGAGTGTTACAGGTTTCCGACGTGACCAAGACGCGACGACGGGTGAATGAACATAGGTATGCCCATTTTACACTCCATTACTGAGCTCTTCACAAGTCCAACATAGACGGTCCGAGAGCAATCGCTTGACATGGAATGCTGAGATCCCACGTCGTTTTACCACACGATTTCCAACGGAACCTAACCGGCTATATCGGCGAGCGGAACTTTCATCCTTACATCTGAAATCCGACTATCTAACCTCTAACCAGTAACTGCATAAGCCCGTGGACCTGGCTAGACAATCTCGGTTCATGTATCTATGCGGCACTGCCTGGTGCTCGCAATGACTCCACGAATAACATCATTGTCCTGCGGTTGAGGGTCTAACAGCATCCTCCCTTTCACCTTTTGAAATATGAATCAGGCAACCTAGCATGCGAAAAGGATTGTCTAGTCTCTACACGCACCCCTCCCCGACCTAGCAAACTTTGCTTTGTTACATCGTTCACACCACACAGATACGAAGTCAGACTATTCCTTCGCAAGCGAAGATTTCACGGAATTCGGGCGCTTTCCCCACATCGCTTGCGATAAATGAGGAGGTGCTGAAGATGGCGTGTCCTGATGCCATCCATCGAGAGGTACACCAAAAGTATTTCTCTCCCAATGTAGTAGCGCCGCTCAAAAGTTGTTGTACGTGTGGACGATCGCAATTTTTTTTATGTAGCTCATGAATACCTCTAGATTCTTCTGCTGCGCTGCATAAGCCTCGACCAGAGAAGAGTGGGACTGTTCTCAGGACAAGACACTGCGCCGGGTCATTCTACGTTACGCTTTTTTCGTGGTTATAGGACTTCGACTTCCTTGGCGGCCAATCCCGTACGTTCTGCCAATGTGCTGAGCTGCTCACAATAACACTCGCCTATTCTATAATGCCAGATTATAACGTCGAGGTTACTCTGGCGACCGCGTTCATGGAACACTCTGAGACGACACTCAAGAATCGATTTCAGTTGCCATGCATCTTTCTCAAGTGCTTCGTGTGGCCTTTTGCGTTCGACATCCGCCTCACCAAACCGTCCATCTGGTAGTGGATCCCGAGACTGTTTACGAGGAGACGCCAACGTAAGCGGAAGCGCTCCGACGAGACTTAGCGATGTAGTGAGTGTTGTCATCATATGTACTGGATACTGAGATATAAATTGGGTGCGCAGATTCAACGCCGGGCTTCGCTAGTTTTTAAAGCAGCCGTTCACGGCTATTCCAACCCATTGCTCTGGGATTATTTCTAGTCAATATTCAGAACGGCCTATCGTTGTTCAGCTGAGACGCGCTGCGCAGGCGCCACCTCATTTACCTACGAAATAGTCCGTTGATTTCCTCAATCAGCAGTCCGCGTATTGGTGTCTCTAACTGGCAGCCTTTCGAAGGATTAACGAGGATCCCAGGGGATTTCGACGATATCGACTTAGAGAATGCTAAAGAATGTCTTTAACAAAAGGGCCCTTTGCAGATATCTTCCAACTCGACGGACTTCGTCAAATGCCAAATTCGTTATTTCTCATAGTTCCAAATTATACACCACACCTCGATACCTCTGAATTTGATGCTGCGTCGTGTCATTTCTCCCACCCAATATCCAAAGGAACCTAGATGATGATATCATGAATCGGGAGTCGTGTAGATGCTAGCGCTCGTCGATCATCACTCACCTCTGAAATTCGGCTGTTGATTTCCTCCGCAACTATCTTTCCGAGAAGGCGAATCTGACTGCCAGCGATTTTGGTCCACTCCTCGTTACGGCATTGGTCGTTGCTAGCGACTACGGATTCATCAATAATATGCTCATATAGAGCGACCTGTGATCGAGGCTCCAATAGCACCTTCGCATTCACCAGCCGGAAGTAGGTATCGATCAACCATGAGTGGGCGTAGAAGTTCTTGCCTTCTGCCATTCCCACGGCATTCATCCAAACACCGCACCACCGACAGTGTCCACCAGGGCTGTGCAGGAACTGGAGTATAAAAGTCTTCCTTCTGGTGTTTCTGGTAAGCCAAAGATTCAAATTTCCAAGCCCTGTTGGGGTTTGAGCGACCTTCCCGCATCGTGTATGATAATCTTGAAGACGATACAGATGGCGGCCAGTAATCATTTTCAGTTCCTCAACATCTGATATTGCCTGATTGAGAGGCATGGCAAGAGTATTCCTGGCAGCGGCTTCCCCCAGCTCCTTCCATCCGTTGGCGACAGCCAGTGCGAACACCCGAAAGGGTTGTTCGCTAATCATGGATGACGCGAGCACAGCTTGCACGAACCTCTCCATCGCACGATCCATGCAGTACTTGTCCAGCGCCACTCCCACTTTCTGTATTTGCCCGACGCTGATAAACTTGGGGGCGGCGTGTGTCGGATAACAGATCAGGAGGATATTTCGGAATGTGTCACTGTCCTCCTTCACTTCAAGGACGGGAAATCCATCCCTTTCCTCTGTGTGCTGACCGTTTTGCAAAGCATGACGAAAGAACGATGATGGGGAATGCAGCAATAGAAGTACGCTGAGGACGAAGAAGTCGACGTTGTCGGCCGTGCGGATCACCAGATCGACGCTGTCAGCGGGGTCGTTGAAGGGGACGCCGGCGGTAGTTATGGGAGCTCGCTGTGCGTCGACGTTCATCTGCTGGTGATAGTGGACAACCAAGATATGGCAGTTCGCTTCTTCATGCCTCACGGAATGGGTGCTTGTGCCATTGTGACTGATTGACTTGCCGAGTTCCGACTCCAACAGGCGCCCACATACTAAACTGCCTAACGTTAAATTTTCAAAGTCGATACGAGGCTGGCTTTTATATTGCATTACACTCACACGTAGAAAAAGTGAGATTCGTTTGTATAACGTTGAAGGATAATATATCGGGTTTAAAGATAGGTATTTACACAAGTCTAATTGGTGAGAGGTTTTTTATTCGGATCTCCGCTCTTTCCTCACGCCTCCCCGTAGGCGTCGGCCGCCCCAGCGCGCGTAATATTCCATATTCCAACATATGCGGTCTCAGCCTCCCCACGGGAGCCTCCCCCGGGAGTCTCAGCCGTCTCACCAGTGAGTACGCGCCACAGTCTGAAAGCTCACGAGATTAACGGGCTTCCAGCTTCCTCGCCGTGTCTCTCTTTTTCCTCGGACTATAAGAACCTGGTGGTCTCAGAACGAACGCTTGTCGCTCTCGCTGAACCACCAGGTACGCACCTTTTTTCTCTTATGTAGTTTACGCACGTTAACTCACTTGGGCTCTCAACAGAGCACAGTTTTCATTCGCGCCCACCCTGGACTTTATGGACATTACTCTATACATCGACGACATCGTCGTCTCGGACTTCACGGACTACAGTACTATTTCGCATTCGGACTTACAGACAATCTTAGTTTACATGTTAATGTACCATAGCGTCTCCCTCCCAGCGCTCATACACGCGGCGTCTGGTTAGCCCAATTTGACTTGTGCCCTTAGGGGCATTTTTTGCCGTAAACTTGTACGATAGGTCTGACACTCGTCGACCAATTAGTAGAGAGTTATTGTAAATTCCCTCGGGAATGACACAGCCACATGTATCGTTCTTTTTACCAAACAACACCAACCTCGGTTACTTCGCCGTCACGCAATCGCATCTCTTTACGCAGAGCCACCGAGGTAGTATGTGAAAAAATCACTGCAGCGTAAATCTAAAACTCGTGCCTTATCGACAACAGCACCGAATGACCCGCCGAAGGATCTATATTTCTTCATGCGATAATTCCCGTCGTGTATTGCTAGGATAGCAGACTTCATAGGGCGATGGACGTCTGCTTATGTGGATCAAGGTTGGGGTAAAGCAGCTGGAGTGTTACAAGTTTCTGACGCGACCAAGACGCGACGACGGGTGAATGAACATCGGTATGCGCATTTATACTTCATTGCTGAGCTCTTTACAAGTCCAACATATACGGCCCGAAGGAAATCGCTTGAAACGGAATGCTGAGATCCACGTTGTTTTCACCATTCGATTTCGAATGGAACCTAAAAGGCTATATCAGCCGACGGAACTTTCATCCATTATATCTGAAATCTGCCTATCGATTTCGGCCCCCAGTAACTGCACAAGCCCGTGGAAGCATCGGAAGACCGCATATCGCTTCTGTATGGTGGCTCCCGTACAACGCATATCGGAAGCATGATGAAGGGGAGTTGAGCAGCAGAAACGCTCTATGGACAGAGAAGTCGACTTGTCTGATGTCCGAATCGCCTGATCAGCGAGGTTAGAAGCATCGCTGAAGGGCGGGTCAGCAGTGGTTATGGGAGGCTGTTCGGTGAAGTCCATGGCCGGTGGTCGATGCCTACAAAGAGACGAAAAGAGACTCCCGGCTAGGCACCTATGTCGCCAGGATTTTCGATGTACACGAGGAACTCGAAGCGTCGTACGTCATGCTCTTCAATCCTGTTGACACTTTCCCCTAATCTTAGAGGACGTCTCGCAGATTCCTCTCCGGATTTTGTCGTCGTGCCAACGTCGATATTGTTTTCTTCATATTG
This sequence comes from Armillaria borealis, assembly GCA_030435635.1. Classification (NCBI taxonomy): domain Eukaryota; kingdom Fungi; phylum Basidiomycota; class Agaricomycetes; order Agaricales; family Physalacriaceae; genus Armillaria; species Armillaria borealis. Next base: position 10,772 of record JAUEPT010000251.1, on the reverse strand, counting down.
GAACATCTGTTGTTTCCTTGAAACAGCCAAGAGCGCTGCATGTTATCCGCTTAGAAAGGTCTCGACAGCGCCAATGACTCAACAAGCGATGCCTCCCTTCCTCTGTGGTAGAGCAACTTGTACATAACCCCGATGTCTTTGCTTTCACTCATCCCTCATTGGAATCCAGACACTCGTAGCGTTGGGGAACATTTTTATATCGACGAAAATCGAAGGATCGACTAGTTTCGCTGTCCCAGTGACACTATCATTCTGATCCGCTGCACCTCATTTCGTCCACTTGATATCCAAAGGAACCTAGTGGACGGGTGTGAGCGATAGAAGAAATGATTCTACTGGACTCACCTCAGAGATTCGTCTATCAATTTCTTCAGACAAAAGCTTTGCGAATGCTTGGATTTCGCTGACAGCTATATCCTTCCAATCATCGATTTGGCATTGCATCCCGCTGCTCAGAACTGCCCGACTGATGATCTTTTCATCCAAAGCGATTTCAGGGCGAGGCGTTTCGCATAGCTTCTGCGACACCTCTCGAATGTAGTCGGATGTCCAAGCATGGATTTTCACTTTCCGATCACCGTTGTCGCCCCTCATGTTCACCTCAAGCATGTTTTGACACTTCCGGCTGTAATAATCAGAGGGGTGAGGACTCAAAAATCTGAATGAATCAGCGTCTTTCGGGTCGATCCACAGAAACAAAATCTCTTCGTTTTTGAGATTCGTTTGTGCTGCGTCACTGCACTTCCTGTGGTAGTCTCGTAGCATGACGTACTGCAACGCAGATATGTCGTTCAGCTCTTCAATCGCCACTTCTTTGTTCAACGGGACGAAAAGGGTGTTCTTCGCAGCTGCCTCGCCCAAATTTCTCCACCCTTTCTGAATTGCCAGTATAAAGAGTTGTAGGGCTTGGTCCTTTATGAGGGCCGACGCGCTCACGATCTTCTCAAACCTCTCAGTTGCGTAGTCCATACAGTACTTTTCAAGAGCATCACCAATCACTAAGACATCCTCGATGGTCTTGATGCAGCCAGGATGGTCATTGGGGTAGCAGAGGAGGAGAATGAATCTGAACGTGGTGCTGAGCTCTTCGACTCGTAGCACGGGAAAACCATCCCTTTCCTCAGTGTATCGGTTGCCTTGTAGAACGTGGCGGAAGAACGACGACGGAGATCGCAGCGATAGCAGCCCACTGAGGACGAAGAAGTCGACATTGTCCGCTGTGCGTATGACTAGATCGACGCTGTCGGCGGGATCATGGAAGGGGACATCGGCGGTAGTGATAACAAGTGGCTTATCGGTTTCCATTGTTGATAAGTAGCAGATACGCGTAAGGACTCGGATGGGACAAGTAGTAGAGCAGGAAGTTTTATGTTCAGGCTGTCCGACACGCTTTGTCATGGAACAATGCACATATAATTGCATCCATCCGAGACCATATTATCAGATAATCTGGCTCTCCTCCATCGACTAATATAGGGTCATGTCTCCCTTCATTGGAACCTACGCAGCTTTTCCCACACCTCTTGAGATAACGCCGAAGGCGAAGAGATTATAGGACGGTGATCCTATCGAGGTCGTCAAACTCTACTTGGTCCAGAACCATGTGAAGCGTGTATCTAGCTGCCCTTTGTCTTGTCGGAGGAGCTGGTAGGGTCCTTGCAAAAAAAAAACTTCGCGAAACAGCGGTTTACACTAGGGATGCCCACCGTACCCGTACATACGGTGGATACGGGTACCGTATATACGGGACCGTACCCGTACTGTCGGAGCCTTGAACTGCTCGTGTACGGTACGGTTTACGGTACGGGTGTGGCCCGTAAAACCCGTAGCGTAATACGGTTGTACGGCCGTAAATACGGCATCTCTTTTTTGGCAATAGAGGTGGCTGTAATGCCACGTACAATCCTCTTTTCTACCACCGTGTTCAGTCCTGTAGACACGCTCTACTTCGTTTACATCCCACCAATGATTCCTTCAAGACCTAGACCTCAAACTGTACAGTTATCTAATGCAATTTCCATTTTACACGATTCCGAATTCCCTGGTGGACTTCTGTACTACCTCATGGATATCTCTGCCAAGCATCCTTCGTCGACTGACACCAAGAACGGCACAACCTGGGCCAAGGCGCTAACCTAAGAGAATGGCTTCTTTTCTATGACTGCTCTGTGGGTGGAACTCGAGCACTTGTACCAATATTATCTGACTCGATCTCGGAACGACTTCTAGATGTCCCTCCAGAAGATTTCGGCGCTCCTCAGAAGGTGTACTTGACCAGGAAGAGATCGTTCAATCAATTCGGCTGGTTCAGGAAAGGTTCAAGCGAGACGTTCGAGGACCATCTCCACAATTCTGTCCGTTTGAGAGGAACCTCTCCGGCACTCATATACTTGCGCATGTACAAGGGCTCTCTATATGCGCACTTGAGAGCTTCCAGGTCATTTCCGGTGTATTGTACAAGCCTCGTATATCTTCATGTCCACTGACAAGTAGCATACCCCTGCCGAGACTCCGCAGAGCTGCTTACAGTGCTTTCACAGACCACGTTAATGAAGATATCACCCAATATTTTCGTTCGTTTAGATGGAATATCTTGGAGCAGCCTGTTTGGTGAGAGGGGTTTGACTTTCATGTGTAACATTTTGATTTCTTTCCAGTGTTGGGTGAAGAGCTATCCGTATCACCCGTATGACCGTTTTACGGCCGTACCGTACACCGTACCGTACCGTCGAGCATCTCCAACGATACTATTACGGTACGGTTACGGGTGACCCGTACCCGTCAACTCCCCGTAACTTTTACGGCCGTACCCGTATACGGGTACGGTGGGCATCCCTAGTTTACACGTCTGCTAACTTAGCGGGCTTCAACTCTTCATCCCAAATATTTTCCAAATCAAACTCCAAAGCCCCATCCTTAATACTTTCCAAATTAAACTCCAAACCCCGTCCTTCTCACTCTGATGCTCCTTCGGCCACTCGATGACCAAGGGAACCTAAACAACGAAGTCAAATGAGAGTTGCGTAGATGCTAGGTGGTTAGCGATCTTCACCCACCTTTGAAACTCGCCTGCCTATTTCCTCCGCCACTATCTTTCCAAGACGGCGAATCTGACTGCCTGCAACTTCGTTCCACTGACTTCCGCACTGTTTGGTGCTAGCGAAAATGGTCTGATTAATGATGTGATCATCTAGAGCGACCTGTGGCCAGGGTTCCAATAGCAGCTTTGTGTTCACCAGCCGAAAGTAGTCGGACAACCACGGATGGGGATAGAGACTTGCGGAATCTGTAGGTCCCCCGAAATGATAGCCTGATTTCCATGATCTGCACCACCGGCAATGACGTAGAGTGTCCTGGAGATAAAGAAGACCATAAATCTTTTGGTTAAGCCAGGTTTAAAACGACCCTGCTTGCATCTGGGTGGCCTTCCCACACCGCGCATGATAATCCTGAAGACGGTAGAGATGGCGAGCACTAATTTCATTCAGCTCCTCGACATCTGAAATGGCCCGATTGAGAGGTGTGGCAAGAGTATTCCTAGCAGCAGCTTCTCCCAGCTTCTTCCATCCGTTGGCGACAGCCAGAGCAAACACTCGTAAGGGTTGTTCGCTAATCACGGGTGAAACAAGCACGGCTGCGACGAACCTCTCCATCACACCATCCATACAGTACTTGTCCAGCGCTATTCCCACTGCCAAGAATTGTTGGATGCTTTCAATCTTGGGGGTGATGTATGGATAACAGAGTAGGAGTATAGTTCGGAATGTGTCACTGTCCTCCTTCACTTTGAGGACGGGAAATCCATCTCGTTCCTCTGCGTGCTTGCTTCCTTGCAAAGCCTGACGAAAAAAAGATGATGGCGACCGCAATGATAGCAGTGCGCTGAGGACGAAGAATTCGACATTGTCGGCCGTGCGGATCACCAGATCGACACTGTCGGTGGGATCGTTGAAGGGGGCATCGGCAGTGGTTACAGTGGGAGCTCGCTGTGCGTCGACGTCCATCTGCTGGTGATAGTAGACAATAAAGAGATGGCAGCTTGCTTCTTCGTGCCTTGTGGAATAGGCGCTCAGTGTGCCATCGTGACTGATTGACTTGCCAACTTCAGCAATCGGCAAGAAGTCGTTAGGCGCCGCCATAGAACACCGGTTCGTTCCGACTCCAAAAAGATACATAGCCTAGTGAGTCCTTGCATATTGTTTCCACGGTTATACCCTGCGTTGAGTTGATGGATGTCCACGATGCCCGTCATGATGCGGCAATATCCAAGTACAAATGTATCGATGATCGGTGCTGAAGCGCCGCTACAGGAAGATATGGCCTTTAACTCCAAGTACATAACCCGAAGTCCAGCACGTTGCCAAGCTGTGGGCCCTCAGTATTTAAAGTAGTACTATAGTCTATGACCGGCGGCAATCCCGCCTGGACCCGGAACCATTCCCTTTCATGAGCTCAACATACTCAAGCGAGAGAGGAAGATCAAGAAGTTACATATTCAAGTTGCTTATAGCGTTATCGTGCTTGGGCAGCAAACTCGATGGATAATTGGGCGTGCCAGTCATTTTCCCACAGCTTGTCTCCTCATCACCGAGTCCTTGACTGCGGCTATGCTATGTGGGAAATAGACAACAGGGGACTGTTAACAACGCAAAGCGGCCCTTCATACGATGAGATAAGGGGGTCATTTTGAGTCGTAACAGGACTGCTTTGTCAGAGAAGTTAACAGATACTTAGTAGGAATGGTTTGCATGAAAGGACATTTTACATATATCTTCTAACTCGGCAGACTTCAATGGCTGGCGAAACTTGACATCCCCCCGGACACCCTCCGGATACCACCCACTCCGATGTTCCGTCGAGTCATTATGTTCACCACTCGATGGCCAAGGGAACCTTAATGATCGTGTCAAATGGGAGTTGCGTATATGTCAGGCATCACCCACCTCTGAAATTCGTCTTTCGATTTCTTCCGCCACTACCTTTCCGAGAAGGCGAATCTGATTGTCTGCGATTTCGGCCCACTGATCTCGACCGCATTGTTTAGTGCTGGCGAGAACGGCTTGATCGATAATGTGATCATCTAGAGCAACCTGCGGCACGGGCTCTGAGAGCACTTTGGCATTTACTAGGCGAAAGTAGGTATCGTTCAACCATGGATGACCATAGAAATTTCCATGCTGTGTGGACGCTACGGCCTGCACCACACTATTACACCATCGACATCCATTGTAGTTATTGCGTAGGAACAGAAGACCAGAAGTCTTTCCGTCAAGCCAGGCTGAAAGCGACCCTGCTTGGATTTGGGCGGCCTTCCCACACCGCGTATGATACTCCTGAAGACGGTAGAGATGACGGGCACTAATTTCGTTCAGCTCTTCGACATCTGATATCGCCCGATTGAGAGGCCCAGGCATCGCAAGAGTGTTCCTGGCAGCGGCTTGCCCCATTTCCTTCCATCTGTTAGCGACAGCCACAGCGAACACTCGTAAGGGTTGTTCGCTAATCACGGATGATGCGAGCACAGCTGCGACGAATCTCTCCATGGCATGATCCATACAGTACTTGTCCAGTGCCGCCCCCAGCTCCAGTATTTGCTTGGTGCTTGTAATATCGGGGGTGACGTATGGATAACAAAATAGGAGAATGTTTCGGAATATGTCGCTGTTCTCCTTCACTTCGAGAACGGGAAAGCCATCCCTCTCCTCGGTATGCCGGCTGCGTTGCAAAACCTGACGGAAAAATGATGATGGGGATCGCAGTGATAGCAGGGCGCTGAGGACGAAGAAGTCAACATTGTCGGCTGTGCGTATCACCAGATCGACACTGTCGGTGGGATCGTTGAAGGGGGTATTGGCAGTGGTTTTGGAAAATAGTTTTGCGTAAATGTTCATCTGCTAGTGACGGTAGGCAAGCAGGAGACAGCGACCCGCTTCTTCATCCTTTGTGGAATAGGCGCTCGGACCGTGACTGACCTAAGAAGCGCCCGTATATCTGATCAAGCCTGTATATTCGGTCCGTCATAACTTAAGCATCGAATCAAACTAAGTATCATTTGCAGTACTGCGGCAGCCTAGAAAACGATCATGTGTGATACATTGGAGGATGATATATCTGACGCAGAAAGCAAAGATCACATTTTGAAGTACTATGAATGCTACAAGTACCGCCACGGTACCGCGATAGAGAGCTTGCTGGAAAGAACCGGCTTGGGCATACGAAGCTAGATAGCGAGTCAGTGTGGTACAGTGTCATTCCCTCCCTCATGGAAGAGGAAGAAGAACATGTTCGTTGAGAATTGCCGGGAGCCCATTAGTGAACTCATTAAATCTGAAGCTAAGCTTGGTATAAGACTCTTAAGCTTGATACGAGGGAGATGGTAAATGTACCTACTGGTTGCCCGGTCTGTTGGTTTTATTGAAGTTTGGCTGTTCATCCCACTGTGTTAGGCTGTTATGGAGGGTCGGGAACTGCGAAGCCACAAGCATCTACCTCTTGGTTTTGAGAAACAGGGCAAATTGTTTAGAATACCGAGAGTGTCTTTGACTGATAAGCAGGCGTAATCACATATAGACATGCGAATGGCGGGCTCGTGCGAGCCAGATATCCCCGAGAAAGCAGATACAGGCGCCCCGAAGTCACTGGTCAACACTATTCATAAAAAGGCAACGATTATTGGTGAGATAGGATGGGTCGGATGGCGCGACATAAAACAGCAGACGAGCCGGCGAGTTACCAGGAGAAGGGCAGAAGGGTCGTTCTCGAAGGAGGGGTCCAGATTGGGCGGAAAATAAAGGGCATGGCGGGAATTATGCAGGTAGTACCGTAGATATCAAGCACTGAGCATGTATGGACAAAATTTGGTTTCAAGTCGGATAAGGCGGTAGAGGAAGCAAGCTGGAAGCTTGCGGGCCGGAGTTAAGCTAAAGCTACAGGAAGCAGGGACAAACATATATTTGCAATTCGCGGCCTTGCCACCAACTTTCGACAACCGAATGAAAATTTCCAAGAAGGCAGTTTGTAAGGAACTCAGCTACATAACAGCACGAATATGAACTCACGTTTTATCGGTAGTAGCACGAGCCTCACTGAAGGAGCAATTTCATTACCGATGCACCATGCGACGATTACCACCATGGACATCAGACTTTACGACGGCGAGCGACAGGCAAATGGAAAACAATGGCAAGGACGATCATTTTTCACCAATGCTGGTCCCTTCACAAGTCCGACATAGAAAGCCCAACGATATATAAAGCTCGACTAGATCCCATCCCGCGTCATTTTGTCCATTCGATTTCCAACTGAACCTGAAGGATGATATCAGCCAGCGGAAATCTCGTAGATTTTTTCATCGCTTACCTCTGAAATACGCTTCTCGATTTCCGCCGCCACCAACTGTGCGAGCTCATGGATCTGACTGGAGGCAACCCTGATCCATGAGTCGTTGTTGCATTCCTTGATGCTCGCTAGGATGGCTTCACGAATAATACCATCATCAAAGGCCACCTGCGGTCGGGGGTCTACCAGCATCTTCTTTTCACTGGGTCAAGATATGATTTACGCAACCAAAAATGCGAAAAAACGGAAAGCATATTCTCTCCGACCACGAAAGTCTTATTGCTCAACTTTTCCTGACATCGTTGGCACTGGGAGGAACGGCGCAGCAGTTTGCACCCAGGTTGTTCCATCGCAAGCCAAGATATCCACCAGATTTGGGTGGTTCTCCCACATCGCTTGTGGTAATTGAGGAGACGTTGAAGATGGCGGGCACTGATACCATCCAGCTCCTTGACGCCCGACTCCACCCCATCAAGAGGTACACCAAGAGTGTTCCTGGCCGCGGTCTCCCCCAACACCTTCCATCCGTTAGCGACTGCCACAGCAAAGACCCGCAGCGGTTGCTCCTTGATGAGAGGAGACACGATCACGGTCTGGACGAAGCGCTCGAAAGCATGGTCCATACAGTACTTGTCCAGCGCCATGCCTACCGCCAAAAGCTGTTCGACGCTCGTAATCTCGGGAGTGCCGTATGGGTAGCAGAAGAGCAGGATGAATTTGAAAGTGGCGCTGTCCTCGTTCACCTCGAGCACCGGAAGACCGCCTTTTTCTTCTGTATGGTGGCTCCCTTCCAGTGCATGTCGGAAGAATGATGAAGGGGATCTGAGGGACAGAAACGCTCTATGGACAAAGAAGTCGACCGTATCTGATGTCCGGATCACCAGATCAGCGAGATCAGAGGCATCGTTGAAGGGCGGGTCGGTAATGGTTATGGAAGGTAGTTCGGCGATATCCATGGTGGTGGCAGATGCCTGCAAAGAGATGTCTATCAGTGTCTCGCGGTTTAGGCGCCTATGCCGCCGGGATATCTGATGCACCCGAAGAAGCCCTCTCAACGTCTTTGCCTACTCGTGCGTCACGTTCTTCAGTCCTGTAGAAAAATTTGCATTGACCTAGTCTTAGAGGACGCCTCGTCATGAACCCCAGCGCTTCAGATTCTGTCCTCGTGGCGACGTGCACCTATGTTTCTTCATCTTAGAGCATCTGTTATTCCCTGAGCGAACTCGATAAAGCCGTGTCACAGGAGCAGCAGCTTCATCTTGTCCGCCTTGAAAGGTCTCGACAGCGTCAATGACTCGACAAGCGGTGCCTTCTCTTTCCATAGTCCCGATGTCTTCGCTTTCACTCCCTCCTTCGTTCGAAACCAGACACTCGTAGTATTGGGGAACATGTTCTACACTGGCGAGAAAAGGATCGACCTCCGGCAATTTCGCTGCATCACTATCATTCCGATCAGTAAACTAATCGATATCTCGTGTCTCCACACCTCATTTCGTCCACTTGATATCCAAAGGAACCTGGTGGGCGGGTGTGAGCAATTGAAGAGACGATTCTACAGAACTCACCTCATTGATTCGCCTACCAATTTCTTTCGATAACAGCTGTGCGAATGCTTGGATTTCGCTGACAGCTATGTCCTTCCAATTAACGATTTTGCATTGTTCACCGCTGCTAAAAATCGCTCGACTGATGATCTTGTCATCCAAAGCCATTTCTGGGCGAGGCGTTTCGTGTAGCTTCTGCGAAACCTCTCGAATGTAGTCGCATGTCCAGCTATGGACGTTCACTTCTTGAACGCCCTTGTTGCCCCTCATTTTCACACCAACCAAGTTTTCACACTGCGGACCGAACAACTTAGGGGGATGAGGACCCAGAAATTTGAATGATTTAGCGTCTTTTTCGCTCATCCAAAACAAAATCTCCTGAGAGTCGGGCTCGACTTCTGCGGCGTCGCTGCATTTCCTGTGGTAGTCTCGCAGATGGACGTATTGCAATGCAGGTATGTCGTTCAGCTCTTCAATCGCCGCCTCTTCGTTCAATGGAATGAAAAGCGTGTTCTTCGCAGCTGCCTCACCCAATCTCTTCCACCCCTTCCGAAATGCCAGGACGAACAGCCGCAGGGCTTGTCCCCTTATGAGGGATGACGCCATCACTACCTTCTCGAAGCGCACAGTCGCATCGTCCATGCAATACTTCTCAAGGGCAACACCCACGGCAACGAGCTTCTCGATGCCCTCGATCTGAGGATCTGCGTACGGGTAGTAAAGGAGGAGTATAGTTCGGAATGTGTCACTGTCCTCCTTCGGGGACAGGAAAACCATCTTTTTCCTCTGTGTGCCGATTGCTCTGCAAAACATGACGAAAGAACGACGATGGGGATCGCAGTGACAGTAGCGCGCTGAGGACGAAGAAGTCGACGTTATCGGCTGTACGGATCACTAAATCAACGCTATCGGCGGGATCGTTGAAGAGGGCATCGGCGGTGGTTATGAGAGTTGGCTGCGCTTCGTTCTTCATCTGCTCGTGGTAGTAGGCAATCAAGAGACGGCAGCTTGCTTCTTCGTGCCTCGTGGGATAGGCGCTTGTGCCGTTGGCATCGTGATTTCATAGGCATGCATCTTGAGCTTAAACGATCGGCAGTTTAGGCGCCCACACAGAAAAGCTTAAATCCGTGCGTTTAGCTTGCTACAACTGAAGGGCGCATATTGCTCACTAAGTCTTGCCAGTTATGTACTTCGTGCATCATCAACCTTCTCGTGTCCTATTCCGAGTGACGCAGGTTCTGAGTTGCGGTGATGGACACGTAATGTCCAATATCCAGGCTCGAAATCTTGTTATACAGGTCCAAGGTAGAAGATGGGCTCTAATCGCGATGGCGACTCATTCGCGAACAGGACGGTACATGCCATGCTGGTGTCGCCATTGTCGTTTTCTGTCATCCGTGTCCGAGTCGTCGGAGGCAACCCAAAATATTCCCACGGCGACCTTATAATTAGGCGGATCTCGTTGGCCGCTGCGATGCAAGGAGTTTAGCTACAGTTAATCCGACACTTATTATGTATCATGGACGGATACCGAGGACACCGCATGAAAACCATATGGTGCCGAACGCAAAAGGATTGTTAAAGTCGTGAGATGTTCAATTAGAACGCAGACGATATCATTGGCTGTAACTTGGAGGCACGGTATGGGAATGTTCGGAAGTCCATGTTCACCCGGAGTAAATGCGCAGTTCCAGTGGCGGAGCGGAGAAGAGCGGGATGCTTGACGACATAAGTCTCTATTGCAGGAAGCTGAAGTCACCCAAGCTCGATCGAATCGTTAAAAATATCATAGGTATAAGCACGCAAGTTCTTCGCGCGAAGATGGAGAAGAGTCGAATCTCAAGCTTCACCAGAATAAGCATGGCTGCTGTCCCTGACGAACCCGGAATC